>BPLR01008967.1:0-130246 GCA_021605095.1 Caerostris extrusa | reverse complement strand
ATCAGAAGATTTCCTGTTCGAATCTGGCTGGCTCGACATATTCGCATTTAGCCTTTGTTTTACTCACAATTAAATTATTGTAAGAACCGCGGTTCCAGTCCACATAATAACGGGACACTCATTTAAATATTATAGTTTAAAAACACCAAAAAACTCACTTTTAGGGGATTAATCAAACTAAAAAAAATAAAAAACACGCTTTTAGAGTTAACCAAGCTAAAAAGAAAAAAATAAATTGTAGTTTAAAAAACACGCTTTTAGAGGTTAATCAAACTAAAAAGTAAAAAATAAATTGTAGTTTAAAAAACACGCTTTTAGAGTTAATCAAACTAAAAAAGAAAAAAATAAATTGTGAGTTTAAAAACACGCTTTTAGGAGGATTAATCAAACTAAAAAGTAAAAAATAATTGTTAACATAAGAATAAAATTACACTGTTAGCCCAAAATTAATATCACTGTTCTAAAGCGTGGGGTGCTTTGGCCTGACATTTTAACAACTAACTCTGCATTTCGGAATGAGACTAGTGAAAAATTATAACGATTGATATCAAGCACCCCATGTTTTTAGAACTTATGAACTTATGTTAACTCAATTTTTTTTTACTTTTTAGTTTGATTAACTCTAAAAGCGTGTTTTTTAGTTTTAAACTATAATGTTTTGCTGTTTCAATTCTTTCAACTTCCTGGCAAAGAAATCATGAGGTTTCCCAACCATATAGTGTAGATACTATATTCCCAAATCCTTTTAATGATGATTAATTTCAAAATGGCGTTTCAATTCACCTGGAAGCGTACACTCTCCTAGTGACCAAATTTTCGTATATATTAAACATTGGCCTCTACACCATAAAACCAAAAATCTAAATGGCCATCATCATATTTACGACATTTTGTTTTTACAAATTCGTTCCACAGATTGAGGACGTATTTTCTTGATCTTTGTCCTTAATCGTTTATTATTGTTCCATCATTAAAGATACAAAGAGCAAAAACACAATACTATTTATGAGAGATAATAAACGAAAGTAATGAGGCATTAATTATATTGCATTAACTAATTTATATAATTTTGTCTATTTATATCACGCGCTGGCTTTTATCTTCATTAGACATCGACTATCAACTGCTGAACTGGATCAAGCCAGCATATTTTTGCTTATATACAAGTAATTCGATCTCAAGATCTTTGAATAGTTCAAATCTTCCACGAAGGATCTATTCATTTTAAAAAGTATCTGGCACGATCACAGAAGGTTTTATTCAATTCCTTCTATTAGCTCACACACTCTCTATATATATCTTGTTTAAATTTTCAATCGTTCATAAAAATACTTTTATTCATCCATCCAAGTTCAAATACATTTTTAAAACTTTGTAATGGATGACACTGGATGTTAATACAGTTTCAAATATTATTTTTGTTGTTGTTGTAATGCAGCTGGGGAAACACTTGGAGCAGCTTGGTCTTGGATGCGCAAAGGCACGCACTGGGTTGCGTTGCCCAGAGGGGCGCGTGTAACGAATATAAGCCACGGACGCGGGTAACAATGCCCCGCAACGCTCTACGATCCCTATTGGGACCGGGACCCACGGTTTAAAAATGGATTCCGAACACTACAACACCATGGGTAAGCCGGGATTTGAACCCGATACCTGTGGTACCAAACGCCAGAGCGCTAGCCATTCGGCCATCAGGCCCCGGTTTTCAAATATTAATTCATTGATTAAATTTAATTAATTTTAGTTTTATTAGATTTAAGTTGCAATAGATGGCGCCAGATAAATTTTAAAAAGAATGAATGAAAATTGTTTATAAAAGGACTTTCTGCAATAGAGTGAAAAATAAAGTAGGTATTGACTTCAAAAATTTTTATATATTCTTGTTCGTTAAGGTGTTTATTCGTATTCATAAAGTTTTATACCGCCGATTTTTGTTTTATACAAAATAAAAAAATCAAATCACACAAAAATCTACATACTTACTAATTTTTAGCTTTCCACTTTATTTTTTGTTCAGTTATACTTGGTATGGGCCTAATTGTGTAGTAATTAGAATATTTCACGCTTATGAAGCCGCGCCGTACACTTTGGTAATCGCTGGGTTCGACAATTTTTTTATGCGAACTGCACGACAATCATAAAAAAATATAAACCATGTAGCATGTTTTCAGAGTAAATGTTTTGGGTAAGACAGTTTTATTTGAAAAATTGTAGTTTCGGTATCAATTCAATCTTCGTGCACAGTTTAAATTTTTAAAAAATCGAACGCAAAAACAGTCAAAAAGAAATAAAGAGTTGGAACGAAAAATTATATACATCTCTAAATAACAGCGTACTCAAAACTAAAAGATACGGTCATACTATTTTAACTATGAAGAAATTGCTTTCCCAAATAATATCCCATGATAGAGAATACCTTAACATTTAATATTTTTGATTTAGTGATGTGTAATTTATATGAATCAATGATTTTTGTTACAAAAGGCAACTTATTGTCTACCAGTGTTATCTATCGTTGAGATTTGTAAGCAATGAAACAGTAATTTTCTAAAATTTAATAAAATTTTTTTAACACTTTCACATTTTAACTATAATATGATTTATACATATGATTTAAATATTTTGAATATAATTATTTACAAAATCTTTGATGCGCCTGGATATATTTCGACTATATGTTATTATGTCATCTATAATGGTCATTTATGTTCACACTGGTTTTTAGTAACCTAAAACACGAATCTTAAAGAACACTTACCAAATCATTTGGTTTAGGTTTATAGCTGTAGAGTCATTTTGGGCACCCTTTAGACTACTTAGATCGGGACGTACAGTTTAACTTGAATTCCGAATCCTAACAAACATCCATGCCACCGCCAGGATTCGAATCTGAAAGCTGTGGTACCAAAGGCCAGTTGCCAAATAGAAAACGTTATCGAATACGCCGTTTTCTTTTATATGGTATTTGCATGCAATGACTAAAGAATTAACATGTATAATCCTATAAAAATCTGCTTTATTTTACCATAAAGGGATGAAATACAAATCATCAAAATACTACAAATTTAATATTCAAGTAGTTTGGAAAAAAAATGTTAATTACTTTTTAATAAAGCTAAACTTACTTTAATAGTATATTCAGATATTTCAGCCATAAAAGATGCAGCTATTTCATAGAAAAAAAAAATTCTAACTACAAATACACAGCATTTTATGGAATAATAAACAGTTGTAAAGTAAAATCTCTTGATAAGAAATTAACAATTAACACTAAGTTATACAAAAATATTTTACTATCCAAAACATTTCAAAGTATTTTAACTTTTTAAAATAGATATTCCAATATTTTACGTTTTTAAGTACAAGTTTTTCCATAATAAATAAAACATAGTTGATTAGGATATTGAAGCACAATCATAAAAGTCAATGCAAGTACATGTATAATAGAAACGAAATACACACAAAACTATCATATTTTTGAATACGCACATTGAATACAAATTCCTAAACCTGAAGCAAATACAATTTTCTTAAATATATGGTACTATAAATAATATTTGTAAGTCACTGAAAGTGTTATTGGTACAATAAAGTAGATTAAAATTGGTATTTTGAATTTCTTCAAACTTCCACTCGCATCTATTCTTCAAAACTAAACCATAGTCAGGATCAAATCCAATAGATCCTCTACATTGGTCATTTTCCAGGCAGAACATTCTACATAACGTTTAATCCTCAGCTCTCTTGCTACACGTTTACCTTCATGTTTTGGTACAACACCCAATGCCTTTTTACTTCTAATGTCGATTTTGTTTCCCACCATTATGGCGGGAGGCATCTTTTTTCCCAGTAACTCTCGATACTGACTTAATCGCGCAGGGATATTTAAGAAAGTTCTGGCCCGATTCACGTCGAAACAGAACACGATAAGCTTCACAATAGATGAAATCATCCAAAAAGGACATCTTTCCTGAGTTTCTTGGTTCGGAGGAGGTTCTATGTGTATGATGAGAATTATGTCCCCAGTTTTTGGCACTCCGAATCGTCTGGTCAAATTGATTTGCATCTGGTGCTGGTTCTTTCGGACTATACGATAGTCTCGATCGTAGAATCCGGCTTCCATTTCGCTGAAACGTGTGGCAAGCGTGCTTCTGCCAGTGAATTTGTCACCTGTGAGACAAATTCGAACTTTTTTGGGCTTTTTTTTCCTTGCTCTTATCTCGCATCCCAAAGACATAAGCCGAGTTAGTTCCTCACTCATCTTGTTCAGCTGATGATATTTTCACCAATTTTTTTGTATCCGTCACAATCTGAAGTTCGAATTGGAATAAAATTTTTATATCATATGCTCTGCTTCCTTCACTTCACTTCGTTTCAAGTTATCCGAATTTCCTCGGCGAATTTTTGCACCGAAATTCCCTGTTAAATGAATGGTGAAAGGATTGCGAAGCAAAGTGATAGTTAAAATGGATTGCAAAGTAAAATTTAGGGAAATTTCACTGGTAAGGAAATAAAATTGATGTTTTTGAGATGGTAAGAACTTTTACCAATGATATTTCTTCCCCGCAAACATAGCAAAAGACCTCGCACTGTTCTAAATATTTTTAATTAATTCCTTACAACTGCCTGGATGAAAAAAGTTCGCCTTTCTCCTAAGCTATTTTTACTCCTAATTTGACCTTTGTTCATTCTGTTTTATTACATGCAACTGATTTCATCAACATCTACATTTTGAAATTTTTGATATTTTTCATTTTATAATTTTATTAAATAAATAATTCTTTTTTAAAAAAAAGGGCATTTAATTATCTATTTTGCTTATTAACTCAAAGGGCATGAGACCACCGCTATGTTTCAACATTTTACAAAGAAGGAGCTAGTGGCCGCTACGCGGCCAAGGATCTTTGTAATAATCTACAATAAGAGAACTTCACCGAGTTATGATTTTAATTATTTCCCTAGTTTTATTCATTTTCCACGTACAGAGTTCTCGACTTTTCTAATAACCTTATATTCCAAATAAAACAAGATTTCTATTTTCATTTTTCTTATAAGTTTAAACAAAGCTTGTAACTTTCAGGCTGAGTTGCTGTACTTTAACGCTGAGTTGAATGTGGCCTCAAGTTTTCATCGTTATGTTTTGAATATATATTTAATTCAAAATCCTTTGAATAATGTTAAAAATCTTGCTCTTTAAAGGGCTTAAGATGCAAATCCAATTTTAAAAATATGGATAAAGAATATAAGCTAAAATGTTATTCTCTCCATCTTATTACGGTTTTAAATAAAGAGGTCAGTTTTATTCCACAAAAGGATCCAATCTATGATTTGGTTAAAGATAATACTGCTCCCAACGGTAAATCCTGAACTAAGAGAAATTAAACTGACATATCTCTAGTACAAGATTTTTTAATGTTATTTTTCTTATGTTAGAGGTATTTTGCAATTGCCTATATTTAAAAGAAAAATTATGATATTGTCAAAAATGCTATTGAAAAAGCAGAAAGAATTGAAAATTACTTTATTGAATAAGAGGTACAACAGACATGGAACATATCAAACAAAATTTTAAAACCGTGATGGTTTCTAAGGAAATAGTTAAGGAATTGTTAGTAATGCGCTGCTATCTACGGGAATTTAAATGTTAAAAGATTTTTACATTGAAATCTATGACAATGTAAAAAAATGTCAAAATGAATTCGGATTACTATCAGAAATATGGGTACTTACGTATTAACGATACCTTGGCGACAGTTGCGCCAATAAAGAGCACACGCGCCAACCGCAGCTACAGATTTGGCGGTTTTTAAGTGGCGCCAATCTACACTTAAAATTTTTGTTCCAAATAATAATCAATAATAAATAATGTTCCAAATAATAATCAATTCCAAATAATAAATCAAGTTGCTTTTCACAAAATTTAATCGACGTCAACTCCTCGCACCAGCAGTATATGAATCTCAAAGCTGTACAAAATGGAATTCTGCTTCCCTCAAACCAGTTGTCTTTTCTAAGTCCCACGATAAGCACACTGACTGAAATTGCATTTCCAAAACTTATGTTCACCAAAATAACGTTTCATGTCATGGGAATTGGGACATTTTCGTTGTTTTTGGTAAAATATTTCGCTCCTGAAAAATAAAATTGCATCTTGTTCTGTTTCTGGCAAATCCCAAATACGCATTTTCGTAGCACTACAAAATGGCGTCAAAACTCAGCAAATCTGCAGCTGTTAGATTGGCGCCATTTAAAAACCGCGCAAATCTGTAGCTGTTAGATTGGCGACACTTAAAACCGCCACGTCTGTCGCCAAGGTATCGTTAATACGTAAGTACCGAAACATGTTTTTACATCCTACTTCAAAGTAGACTTAATTTTTAACTACTTCTAAGTGTAGTGCTCTATGTTTGAAAAATGAAATATGAAACCGGAAATAAGACTTATTCCATTTAAATACGTCGTAAAACATTGGATGAACTCTGGAAGATTGTAAAGAGTACAACAAGATCAAGCTTCGTATTTTAAGAAAAGCTCTTTTATTTTGGAAATAACGATTTAATATGATAGTTCAACAAAATGCTATCGGATTGGACACATTAGAAGATACAATTGTTATCTTTTTTATAAATATATTCTTCCAAAATCGTTGCAGAGACATGTGAACATCCATCCTTTATATTAAGTACTTATAAAAATAGATGCACATGTGTTTTCCAACATAGCTTAAAACCTGCAACACCTAGCTCCCTAATTTTATATTCACAACGCTCTTTATTTTTTTTTATCTGGTTGGTAATTTTGAAAAAAAAAATTCTTATTTAATTTTTAATCAAACAAATAATCTTTTTTTTGTGCCTGGCTCCCTCTGATGGCATAATCACTTCGTCTATGGTATTTTATTTTCTTTAGAAATTTTCTTGAAATTAAAACAGTAATTTTTTGAAGATCGAGGGATTTATAATATAATATATTGTAGTGTTGTCGTTGTTCGTGAACCTGGATTGTAATTGGGCGGGATTGAGGTGAGACTTGACAGCACACAGCTTTATTTACACGTGCACAAACAACACTTGCACACAAATGAAGCATATAACATATAACACATTTAAGGATATTTAATTACAGATTCGTTGAAGGATTCCACTTCTAAGCCAAAAATAAAGATTTTCCTCGGGATGAGAGATTGTAAATTAAACGTCTCTGAGGCACCGCCGATTGCGCTGTATTTCCTCTCGGATGAGAGTCTCGAAGCCTAGGTGGAATCACGGTTACAATATAGATAGATAGATATTGCTTGTTTCAAATATTCTATTATATAGGATTGATTAAATTTTAATTTCTAGATTCTTTTTATTTATTAATAATCATTAAAATAATTTTTCTATCATAATTTGACATGCAAAATATTTGCACTTCTCATCGATATGTTTTTTCCTAACAAATGTGTCAAAACTAAAAATGTTTTATTTGGCCTCACTTAAAAGATTTACTCATGTGAAATCCACCCTAAAATTTTTTAAACATTTCCTCCCATCATGAATATACAGAGACAGGATGGCATTAAAAGAAAAGAAAAACATGAAAATGAGAAAGAGTTCACTGTGTCGTGGTTTTTGACCTCTGAATAGTAAGCACATTAGCCTTTGATACCTGGCTTCCCATTCTTATTAATCTTAACCTGAGAGAATAGAATGTCAAGGAATCATTTAAAAAGAGGGTCGGTCAGCAGTTAAGCATAACCACCCTCTTTCGATTTAAGAGAAATAATCGATTTGTAATCCTTAACTTGAACTTTGCGGCTTCTTTAAAGATGAGTAAGTTGAATGAACTTTTCAAAAAAGAGGACAAAACTGAAAGTCAGTGAAAGTGTTACATTGCTACTGATTAACAATAATTTATTTTTCCTTTTCCATCCTTTTTAACAATCCTAACATACAGCCTGAGTAAAAACTTTAAGGTCAGTAAAAATTTTGAGAAAATGTAAAATGAAATAAAAGGGATTCAAATAATATTAATTATTAAAGTTCATTGATAAGAAATAAATGCTATAAAACATAATTTGTAAATACATAATTATGAGAAACATGTGGTTATTTACAAAGTTAGTATTTCTGCCTGAGTAAAAACTTTAAGGCCACCAGTCATTTTTTAAAAATAAATATAATATAATCGTGTAATTACCATTGCAACTACTAGCTTGTGACAACGCTGCAATTTTCATATTTGTCATACGTTTCTTCGAAGTATTGGTGATCTTTGTGAAGATGGCGAAGGGTAAGAAGTTAACTGATCGTGAAAGAGGATAGATCGAAGCTTTGTCTTCAACAGGAAGGAGTAGTCGTGCCATTGCGATAAAGATAGGAAGATCAAAGACTGTAGTCAACAATTTTTTAAAATTGAAAGACAATTATGGTAAAAAAAAGAATACTGGGGAAGACCTAAAGCTTTGTCCTCGCGTGATGAAAGAAGAGTTTGCCAACTTGCATCTACTGGAAAGTACTCAACCAGGAAACTGATTCCGACGACAGGTTTAAAAGTTTGTCAAAAAACGATTTATAACACAATTAGAAGGTCTGGAAGGTACACTTATACAGCAAAAATTGACTAAGCCTCAGTTACTGCAGAGACACAAAATAGAGCGTTTGAACTTTGGCCAGAAAGTCATGACCTGGGACAACCACTGGATAGAAATTATTTTTCTGACGAAAAAAATGGAATTTGGATGGACCAGATGGCTGGAATTTCTACTAGCATGATATAAGAAATGAAAAAGAAATGTTCTCCAAGCGCCAATTAGGTGGAGGGTCTGTCATGACTTGGGGCTGTTTTTCTTACAATGATGCGGGCTCAATTGCATTCGTTTCAGGTAGAATGAATTCACAAGGATACCAAAATGTCTTAACAAATCATCTTTTTTTGCCAAATGCTGAATGTCTTGCTGGAGAAAATTGGAAATATCAGCAAGACAATGCACCGATCCATTCGAGTAACAGCACAAAAAATTGGTTCCAAGTCAACAATGTTGAAACTGTGAAATGGCCAGCTAGATCACCTGACCGCAACCCAATCGAGAACCTTTGGGCTGACTTAGCAAGAAGAGTTTATGCAAATGGGAGACATTTTACATCAACAACAGAGCTGAAATCTACTATCGAAGATGAATGGTATAAAACCGACCCAACCCTTTGTCAAAAAATAGTTTCATCCATGCAAACAAGAATATTTGAAGTAATTCAAGTAATGGCTCCTACACAACCTTCTAAGAATTTGTAATTTTTTTCTTATATGTTATTTTCTATGTTGCCCTTAAAGTTTTTACTCAGGCTGAAATATTCATTTGTGTGTTCTGTAATATTTTCTAATAATAAAATATTTGCAAATTAATTTTTCTACTTTTTTTTTACTTTTATTTAAGCTCAATAATTATCAATCAAATGGTATTTTAATTCCTCAGTTTAAATGTTTCCATTTTCTCAAAAATGTTTGCTGGCCTTAAAGTTTTTACTCAGACTGTATTTGAATTAAATGTTTAAATCAGAAATCACCAAATTGGACGATACAACAATGTCAAAAATCCATTCGAAATAAGGAATCGATTGTAGGGTGATAAAACATATTGATGAGGTTCGAAAATTGCTATATATATATATATATATATATACACACACAAGGAATTGAAATTTTTTATTTTAACTATTGTAAAAACAATAAAAAAAACTAGCATAAACATCTTCTTTATTTATCATAGTTCAGTTACTTATCATAGTTTAATATAATAGTAAAATTGAGGGTGTCAATAAAAAGTCACTAAACTATTGATTTGGTTTGGTTTGTCGCTCTGCGATCATTTTGTGCATATTTTGTGCTAATTAGACAGGAACCTACAATTTAATGTGGATTCCGAACTACTGACAAACATTCATGCTAAGACCAGGATTCGAACCTGAAGCACCAAAGGCCAGAGAGCTAGCCAATTGACCATCAGGCCGTCCTAAACTATTGAAGGGATCGTTAGTCAAGGAAGTTTGTCGACTCCTGGTTTATTTAATTCCTGATATGATAATTTATTTAACCATTATAGACGCTGTGTTATATGTTTAATTATCCCAATATTGTTAATCTAGCATTGCTAAGTATTACATAAATTTGGCACCATCTCCATAATTAATTATTTTAGTCTACTTTTTAAAATAAAGTTATCAATGTTATGTTAAGTAATATTATAATTGAAATATTAATTTTAACATCATTGTAATTTTTTTTTTCTTAAGAATTTAATTTTGTAAAAGAGAAAAAGAAGATATAGTAATGTCGGTATAGAATATTTTTAAATAAAATATTCTTATGTTATGAATATTAATTCATAGATATAATACTTGATTAGATCCATAGATGTAATTCTTCATTATCAAGAAAAATACAAGGTATTAACTTCAAACTATAATTAGGCTAAGTATATCATTCAGTTATAATTTCGTCTTTTTTTTTTTTTAAATTCTCCTAAAATAAAAGAAATTAAAAACATATTAAAAAAAAAATAAATATAACCATAATTTTTTAAAAAATACAATTTACAAAAACATTATTACAAATATTATTATATTTTGGAAAAAATATTATTAAAATATAAATAAAGTGAATAATATAAATAAAAAGAGTTTGAATTATAATAGTATTATTTTAATCACATTTCTAAACATATGTAATTTCTTATTATTATTCTAAAAATACGTCTATAATTTAATGAATATAAAAATTAATGTATATTTAAAATCATTTATTTGAATATCACACTGTTTTATTTCTATATAGGATAAATATAGACAAAATAGTTAAACGTACTTAATATATCGTTAATATTAATCGGAACAAAAATTTTTAATTGATTACTTTGTTTAAATATATTTTAATTTTTAATTAAAATTACTATTTAATTATAAGGGGTCTGATGGCCGAAAGAACAACTCTCGGTGCCACAGGTTGGGGCTCGAATCCCGGCTGTGCCATGGATTCCTGTAGTGGCTCAGAATCCACTTTAAATCGTTGGTCACCGGTCTGATAGGATTGTAGAGCATTGGGCGTAGGGCTGACAACCCTACTCTAAAAAGAAAACATCTCTTGTCTCGAAATCTGCCAGTAAGTAGATGGTCTTGTACACGATGGACTGTAGTGTCGGGGAGTTATTTAGTTACTTAATTATTAGCATTTTTTTCTTTTTTGTAAAAGTGGATGTGGAAATGGATGAAAAACTT
This sequence comes from Caerostris extrusa, assembly GCA_021605095.1. Lineage (NCBI taxonomy): Eukaryota > Metazoa > Arthropoda > Arachnida > Araneae > Araneidae > Caerostris > Caerostris extrusa. The sequence continues at coordinate 118,994 of BPLR01008967.1, read as the reverse complement.
CTTTGATTCCTACAAAAGTAGTTGAACTGAACTGAAATAGTAAATGCATTGCAAAGTATAGTTTTTCATTTCGAAATTCCAAAAAAAATAAATAAAATAGAGTATGTAAAAAATTACTCCACATCTCAGTTTCTTACAACGGAAATAGTGGAAATAAATAATTCCTTGTAAATTCCACCTTGCGCAACAAATGCTTCTGTGCAAAATGGAACGCTTTTGATCTCCTTTTAGAAATTCTAAAATGTTGCATGTAAAAGATGAAGAAACACGAAAAAAAAAAAAAACCCAATAACGTTAAGTTCCTGGATTGACCTACATAGAATTTAGTTTAACTTTGATTATTTGAAAGATGTCCTATAAAATAACACAGAAGTGAATAATAAAAATGAAAGATTGGAACTGACTTCAGTTTCCAACGAAATTGAAATGAAACATTAATTCTATTCTAAAATACTAATAAAGGCATCATAATTACTTACAATAACCATTTTTAATTTCATTGTATGATAATGGTTAATAGCAGTAATTTTAACGGTAATTCTAATTAATAATAACGGTAACTATATCTAAAGGTAGAATTATCATAATGGCATCATAATTACTTACAGTAAAACATTGTTAATGTTTCATTGTAAGTAATTATGATAATGGCTAATAATTATATCTAACGGCTAAGATATTTCATAATGTTATAGAATATAGCCGCAATATTATGATAATATATATTACGGGCTAAGTATTGCATATAACGTAGAATTATCAAAACGACATAATAATTACTTACAATGAAACATTGATTATATTTCACTTCATTAATGTAACATTGTTAATGTTTCATTTCATTAATTAAACATTGTTAAGGTTTTATTCTAAATAATTATGATAGTGGGAAATAACGGTAATTATAAAAAGTAATTCTAATTATATTTAACGGTAGAATTATATGTAATGGGGATTTTAATAACGTTAATTCAAATAATGGCATCATAATTATTTACAGTCATTCAACAAGAATAGTTTCTTCATACTTTTCATACACTAGTGATAAACAACATCTAATGCATTTAATTAATTCAAAAAAGACTTCGAATGTCAATATCATCCTTATTTACGATCATTGAATTCCAAATTTATCAAGAATAATTTTATCATATCTATCACAAGTCTTGTGCATTCAAATGATTGAAAAGTGATTTATAATTATTTTGCTTTTAAATGTAATAAATCTTCTAAAACCAACATGTATTTTAATAACTATGAAACAACAAGCGAGATTCTTTGTATCCTAATACTATTTTAAGCTTCAAAATTTTTTTTTTAACTTATGCGACAAATCACAGAATATTTTAAATTTATTAAATACACGATTGATGTTAAATAGAAATGCATAAATACTTGCAATAGATATACACAATAGATATTAAAATAGAATTAGTGAATGTTGTTAACCGTTTTGAAAACACGAACGAAATTTAATATTAAAGTTACTATTTAACCATTAAGGAAAAATTTCATTGCATTATTTATTGTTAAGTATTCCACTTTATGTAAACATAAGCAGTTATTTAAAAGCTATTTCAATCATAATAAAATTAAGTAATAACTTCAAACAAAACATGAAGAAGTCTTCACGATATAATATGGCAACAATTTTTTTTAATTTTTATGATAAAATTACGGGCAAGAGTAATGGATAGCATGTTATTAAAAGAGTCTGATGGATAGCCTGTTATTAAAGGAGTTGGGTTCGAAACCCGAGAAGTTATACCCTTCCATTTTTGTTCCAGGAAAAGCCATGATAAGTTGTTTTTATAAGGACATGGCTAATGGGAGAAAGAGACGAACTCTACAAATGCCACCCTTATTCAGTGGCCTGATGGCCTGATGGCCCTCTGGCCTTTAGTACCACAGGCTTTAGATTCGAATCCTGGCATTGGCTTGGATGATTGTTAGTGGCTCGGAATCCACGTTAAACTGTAGATCCCGATCTAATTAGCCTAAAGTGTGTAAAAAAAATGACCGTAGAGCGACAAACCACTCTAGTTCGTCTAAAATTCTAGTGTTAAAATGCGGATGCAATGTAGCAAGGTTTTTTATGCTACAAGCTGGTTAGCGCTGAATCTGCTGCTTAATTGCCGTTTAGTGTTGAATGACATGGTCAAAGTGACCACCATTCGGAAACAATTGACAACTGTAAAATTTCTATAGCAATGTAACAAAGAACTAAAATTAAACTTTATACAAATCATTACTTTTTACAATAGATCATTACAGTAACAATGCCTTATATTCGATATACAGCCGTTCACAGAATTTTCAAAGAATTCGTGGGTCATTGACAGAAGTACATAAAATAAGTCCTATTCTTGACTCAACTTGGATTATCAGAATTCGCACTAAAATAACTATCCAAAATAAATCTGAACCTTTGAATTATAGTCCTCCAGAAACTCGTAAAAAGATGACAAATAAATAATTCAAAAGAAACTCTTCAAAGTAAAAACTATTACTTGCTTCTTCGAAGAGCAATTTATGAAAGTGTTGGCTAAAGATACACTTAAAATCACCTCAATTGTATTGTAGAGAGATTAGTGAAACTTAAATAGCACTCAAGTTCAACCAACCGTCTAACAGCCTTGTCCGTGAAGCAACAACTTCAAAACAAAGTTAAAAAAAGATAGAGAGCAAAGATTCTATCGTTGAACTTCTGCTAAACCGTTCTTTCCAATACAATCAGTATGAAGCCAAGTTTTAATAAGCTGTACTTGAAGTCGTAAAGCTCCATGATTTATGGTTTGAAATTATCTTTTTAACCTGATTCCTTTTCGTGTCTAAAAGGAAAGTGTTATTCCAAAATAGAATAATTTTTATTTCGACATAATTATTTTTTTATCAGACATATAAATAATTTTTTTTTTTTATATTGATTCTTAAAAACTTTATGAAACTGGAGTTTTTTTAAAAAGAAGAAAGGGAAAGATGAAATCTAATTTTTATACATAAAATCATAGCTTAAATGGTTAAAGATGCATACATTTAAAATTAAAATAATTTTTTTTTTTCGTTGAAGGGGATTTCTATTTTCAACATATGTTCATCACAAACATACATTAGCAAACGATGAGGAAAGGATATCGCCTTCAGGAAAACTTTTTAATTGCAACTGCTGCACATTTCATACGTGTTATTTGACAGAAAACATGGAAAACTCCATCAGGCAACTATGGGAGCCCTGGTGGAGATTCAACACTGCAATTCAACACTTTATCATAATAGTCATCGAATATTCTCGTTTCTGAGAACAATAACTGCAACCGACACAGGTTAAGGGTTCGTATCTGAATCTCTCTGTATGCTAATTGCACATGTTACCACTGTGCTATAAGCCGTGCAATTTAATAGAGAGCAACAAAATGAAAAGTTAAAGTTGAGAAATATAAACATCTACTCAAAATGATGCATTTATATTTCAGTTTAAATTCTTCTGTGTTAGTAATAATGTAAACAAACACTTATCAGAATATGTTTTTCATTAAATTATATTAAATTCCTCTTCATTTTGTTGATATGGTTACCTTAATATCATGCCAAGTATTGGAAAGATCTGCTGGGAAATGGAAAAGTTTTTTATGTTAAAGATTATGCCTATTACTTGCCTTGTATTAGTGTAAGGATCTGAAAACAGCGTATCAAAAAGCTGCCCTTTAAACTCATAACTCCACCTGAAACTTAAGCAACTAACTCTCAGGATAGATAAGGCTAGAATCAGCTGATGGTGTTTGTTGCAGTCAGTGCTTCCAGATACAGGAGACTCGTTGTTCATTGGGACATCGCGGCTAAGGCGTTTGATATCGATAGTCTCAGTGACTGGTAGGAGTTTCCTAGTTTGTCTCGAATATGACATGCAAATGCAGGGAAACTATCCTCAAATATTTTCCCAGTCGTAATGCTTTCTCTCTCACCCCTCATGAAGTTTGTTCGAAGCATGTATAAATGAAACATAAGGCTCACCGATGTTCAATATATATACAAAATACAGAGACGGAGAAAAAAGAACAATATTCTATGTGGAGGGGGGATAAATTATATCACATTATTTACACTCATGTCCATAAATTAAGGATAATTCAGAATCACACAGAAATTGAACTCTAAAATAAAAAATTTCACCTGTAGCACACACATCTTGAAGAAGAATATGCAAATTACAGCCACCAGATGGTGCGGATAGTACGTCACAATGACGAGAGTGTAAGAGAGGTATATAAGGAATGGGGGCAAAGAAGTAAAATTGTTCACAAGCGCTTTAAAAAGCCTTTCAGTGCAATACCCGCATAGTTATGGCACAAAGGAAGCATTTGGATGATTTTTGCGTGGTAGAATTATCGGACGACTGGAATGTGGACGTACCCAGCTGGAAGTATCCGAGGAACATGGAATCCCCCAGAGTGTCATCTCAGGCTTTGGCAACGATTCCAAGATGATGGTAATGTGAGTAGATGTTACAGCACAGGTCGCCCCCGAGTTACAACGCCGAATGAGGGCCGGCATTTAACAGTTACTGCCAAAAAGAAACAGACGGAGCACAGCATCAGAGCTCTCGTCAGCTCTCTTCAGCTACCGGTACGACAGTTTCAAAGGCAGACCGTGTACAGACGCGTAGGGCACATTGGTCTATATGCTCGTAGGCCTGTCAGATGTGTTCCACTTACCGCAACTCACTGTCGCCTGCAATTAACCTGGGTAGAGAGCATGCATTGTGGACACCGCAACAGTGGTCTTGTGTGATGTTTTCCGACGAGTCCAGGTTTAGTTTGCAGTCTGATTCTCCCCGGACTTTCATATGGAGGCGCCAGGTACCCGTTATCATCAAGAGAACACCATTGAACGACACCGTTACGGTGGTGCAGGATGGCTCGTTTGGGGAGGAATTATTCTTGGTTTCAGAACTGACCTGCATGTTCAGAGTGTAACGATGACAGGCCATATCTGACGGGATATCATTCTGGAACAACATGTACGTTTGTTTCGGGGGCGCCATGGGTGCTGAATTTCTGTTTATGGATGACAACGCCGTTACCGTGCAAACATTATTATTGGAGGATATCACCCGTATGGATTGGCCAATATCACCGGACTTGAATCCTTTGTGGGATATCTTAACAAAATAGTCAAAGTCAACCGGAACTTCGGAGGGCATTGCTTGATTGGTGTAATATTCCCCCAAGATCAGATTAAAGCATGCCTAGGCGTTGTATTTTTTCGTCCGGACATAAATTAAGACATAAATAAAAATAGGTTCTTTTGAAATTTGCTCAGGGAAAAAATCGCAAAAACAAACATTCATCTTTTTGTCTTTACCTTTTGTTTAAAAAATAGACTTTACAAATAAGTCAAATTTGTTTTGCTTCTTCTCTTTCTTTGCCTGAACTTCATTATTCTTAATTTATGGATATTGTATTATAGAGAACATGTTCCTTTATCTAACTTTAGTCAAAGTCTGAAAGTTATTTTTTTTATAATTTTAATAGATATTTTTTACATAAATAAATATTTTTTTTGTCCATAAAAAAGACAAAAACAATTCTATTATAGAAAAAAATTATAATACTTTTCAGTGTTTGTGAAATCAAAACAATTCTATTTTTCTTACAAAAAAATTTTTTTTTTTAAATTTCCGGCATTTTTTTGCATAATGAGTAAAAATAAATATTCAATATCGAAAACTTGATCGAAACAATGGCTGTTATCATTTTATAATTTTTATTGCTTCACTGATTGAATATAAAAATATCTACAACATCCAAGAATGATATGCCAAATTTAAGATGCCTTCTAAACGAGGAATGTATTTTTAAAAGGAAATAAAAATACTTATAAAGAGGATAAAATCGAAAGAATAATAATGTAATGTGTCAGGAAAATTCAGGGAAAAAAATACACTCAAAATCAACATTATCTTAGTGGCTGCATGTAAAATTTAAAAATAGGACATCAGCAGTTTTGATGTATCTATTTTTGCAATCTTGTTAATTAACCACCTTATTTAATAATAAACTATTTTGTGTAGAAAATAGTTTCTTGATTACTAAAAAAATTTTAAGAAAAATTTATTTCCTTTTTAGGATTCGTCATTTCCATTTACTTCATTAGTAAGTTAATTGTATGTTACCCCTTATGTATTAAATTTATGTACCCTTATAACATTAAAAATTGTTTTTTGAAGCAATTTTTTTTAATAAAGCTTAAACTTGATAGGTTTGGTGAAGTGAAATCTATAAAAAAAAGCATTTACTATGGCCTGACTCGTGGCTCAGTGGCAACGTGCGCCACTGGTGAGCATTAGGGAACTTCGATGGCGTTTGTGTTGTTCAGCATCTTGCCTCGTGAATAGGATTACCTGGTGGGAGTTTTCTGGGTTTTCTCCCATACGATACGCAAACGAGGGGCAGTTCTCCCGCGGCAATAAAGCCCAGTTGTTCTTATTAGTTAATGTAAATAATAGAGAAATAACATAGAATTATTATGGTATTAAAAAATTATTTCAGAATTAAATGGTAAGTTTACATTTATCTGCCAAAATTGGCCCAAATCACCGTAACTATACAATAAATTATCTGGAATTTCATTTAAACATCTCTTTTGTCGGTATTATTATAATTATTCATTAATAAACAAATACCAAGATAATAAGACAAGAAATCCTTGAAGGGGTCGATTCAGTGAAAGCTGAATGACCTCTGACTAAAATCTTCCCGTCACAATAAAAATTTATGATTTAGCATAACTTCATCTAACAGCTGTGTTATGAAAATCAGGAAATTTTCCTGATTATATAGATTGTTTATGAAGATAAAACAAAGTTCTAATCTTAATTATTGCTTAGAAAATTTGGATTCCATTATTAATATTTTAGTTTTTCATTTGTTGGGTTTTGTATGGTAGAATTTTTATATCCTTTTATAACTACAACGGATTAATTATTAAGTATATAATTTTTTTATAATATATTTATATCTGAATTTACAATCAACATAAATTATTTTAATGTAACAAATTAAATGAGATTTTGAACAATTTTGAGAAATTTAATTAATTTTCAAACTTTTTAAAGCTAATAAGTAAATTTGCACTTGATTTAATTCGACGTTTTTATTAGTCACTGTTCATTGCAGTAAAATGGTAAAAAAAAAATCAAATGAAGTTTTCATTTTCATTAATTAAAAATTAATAATTTTAATTTATGAATTAAAAAACCCTTGATTTATTTTCTAGAACTAAAATATTTGTAAAAAAATAACTAACAGAAAATGTTTATATTTTTCGTTGTTAAAAGTGACATAAAAATATATCATATATATAACAAAAGATAACCTTGTTGCTTTCAAATGAGCTTTGCCATAGTTATTTGTTAAGTGAAAATTAAAAAAATGTAACTAATAAATAAATAAGTTAATTTTTTTAAAAAAATATATTGTAAAAGAGATTCGAAGTTTTTAAAAAATTTGGCCAGAACAAAAAAATTTATTACACCATTATTTCAACAAATGTTATTTTTAAAAAATGAATAATAAAATAATGAAAAAATAGATTGAATTGTAAATATTTTACAGTAATTGTAACGGTTAATATATATTTAAATATTTTAATGCAATTTTATTCTTATTCAAGTTTAAATTCTAATAATTTCAACGTAAATTAGAAGAAATAAATAAATTAAAATTAATATTAAATTGTTTAAAATTAAAATTAATATTAAATTGTTTAAAATTAAAATTAATATTAAATTGTTTAAAATTAAAATTAATATTAAATTGTTTAAAATTAAAAATTTAAAAAAATTATTTAAAAAAATTAAAATTAAGATTATTAAAATAAAAGATTAGAAAAGAAATAAAATCTTTAAAATAACTAATATAATATATATTCAGAAACCTCATTCCTGTAGAAGAATAACTCATTTATGATTCTAATTATAAATCTTAAATTACTCATCAAGTACTTTTCCATCTAAAAACTGCTTATGAATGCTCTATGTGAAAACTATACAATCTCTTTTTTAGAAATTCATTAACATGAATAATTATTCACTCACACAGACTTTCTCTACAAACATTCCTAACCCTCTCGATGAACCACGGACATAAAAATATGACACAAATATTTTTAAAAAAAAATTACTTTCTTTTTCAAGACTGATGATAAAAATGAAAAAAAAAATAATAAAATTATAAAAATATTTTTTTTTTTTCTTCCTCCAATTCCCTCATAAACACTGTTTAGGATAGAAGACATATCTGAAAGCGAAGAGGTCAATTCTTTTAGGAAGTAGGTCATGACCTTCTTCAGGCCCTCTTGGGAAGCGAGTTGAGATGCAAATTCCCTGCTTCCTTTCTCTCGTCCAGCCCCCCAACTGCTGTAAACCAACAGACCGAGTATAAAAAGACTTAGTGAGAGTGAAAACACATCCACACTTTCACTTCTTTTCCAACCTGTCATTGCCATCAATTTTAAAGGATTCAGTTTTAACCCTCAAGTTTTTCTTTGGAATTCTTCACTTCATTTCAGAAAAATAAAAGGTAAGCAAATTAAGAATATTTTTATAACATTTAGTATTTTAAAATGTTTTTTTTTTTAAATTATAAAATCAAGACTTGATTTTTTTTTATCAAAAATGTCTCAATATTATTTAATTTATTTAATAAATTAATTTATTTTTAAATAGTAATATTTAGTGTTTGAATCTTAAATAAAAACAAGGAAGTCACAAACGATTTTTTTATTAGACAACGACAAACGATTTTTTTTTTTTTTATTTTTATTTTTTATTCCATGACAAAAGAAAACGATATTAGAAAATTTTCAATAAATTTAGAATGGCATAATTAATTTTCATCTTCAAAATGTTCTTAAAAGTTATATCGCCTAAAAAAATATTTATCAAGAACGTTTATTTTTAATTTCAGTTAATGTATAAATAGTTTTCTTTAAAATGTTAATAATTTAAATTTTTAATTCAAGTTGGAATCATAAATAACTTTTTTTTATTATATAAGAATTCTGTTGACGTTACTGCCATGAGATATTAATTAATTTTTTGGAGATGAGTTATAAAGATTTCGAATATTTAATTAATAGCAATTTTTAATTACTTTCTATTTTAGAGTTTTTAAACAGAAAAAAAAATGAAATGCATTATTTTTTTTCTTTCTTTCTTTAATTGATAAAATCAGTTTTAGTAAAACACTATAATATAATTTTATCCGAATTATCTCTTTCCCGGTGAAATAAAAGCCCCTTCCATTTTCTGAGAATTATATACAAATGTATGAAATAAATATACAAAATAAATTAGTATTAATATATTAGCGGTTTACAAACAATGCATAGCGAGATTTGTGCTGTAAATTAGGACATTTATAAAAAATATTGTCATTACATACCCAGAGTGAAAATGCACAACTTCGCTATTTGGTTATAGAACGACTAATATTATTAAATACCTATATATACTACTAAATACCTAGGCCTATAATGTCATTAAATACCTATATATATTATTTAATCCCTTTACTCATAATACCATTAAATACTTGTAATTAATACCTATAATACCATATAATACTCTTAAATTCCTAAATATACTATTAAATACTCATACCTATAATATCAGTAAATACCTATATATACCTAAATAGTTGGTAATAACTATTAAATAGTTAACTAGTTACGTCGTATATAAAATTAATTTTCTGCTGCTACTAATAATTGTAAGTAGTAGCAGAATTCGCATAATCAAAGTAATAATAAGGTCGAAAAAAATTTTTCTAAATGTACACTAATTATTAAGCTATCTTTTTTTTTATCGATGATGCATAGATGCAAGCCATATTACAATAAATTATTACTTACACTATTAGTGATTATAAGACAATGATAAATGTTAATTTTTTATCTCTAATTAAAACTAGATATTAGTAAAAATATAGAGAAAATCAATATAATTAATGTTTCTCATACAGTTCATGACTCCTGAATCAACTTTATGAACTCCTTGTTAAACTCCCAGGTTTAAATCATAATTAATATTCACTTGAGAAAAAATTGTCCGATTTATAAAAATTAAGTTTATTAATTTTCATTGATTAAAAATTAATCAATTAGAACTACGTCTGATATAACTTTTAGTGATTATATATTAAATTATTAATTTTTAAAAGGAAAGTTTTAAATAAAAAAAAGCAATTTTTTTTATCAATTCACACTCAAATGAGAAATACATCAAGTTGACAGTGCAGGTTTCACACACACACAAAAAAATTGGATTTTTTATGAAATTTTTTAATGTTTCTGGCGATAATTAGAATTTTTTGTTATCAAAATATGTAAAAATATTTTTTGTTATCTTTAAAAATATTTGTATATGATTTAGCTTTAGAGATTATTTCTCATTTTCTAAAACAGTGAAAGTTTATGCAAAGTCCTTTTAAGAAATAATTTTGTTAAAAAAAAAAAAAAAAAAATACAATTATTAAATTAAAAAAACATCATAATAATTAAATAAAAATCATAATTACGTAAAGGGGTTATAATTTTAATGTAAAATTAGTTGAAAAATGTAATTAATTTATTTAAAATTTTAAAAAATTGCACTATTTAAATTTACGTTTTTTTACATATTTAGTATCTTGGCGTAGCTTCTGTTAGAATAGTAGGTACATCTGAACTATTTTTTTAATCTAGCATTTTATAAAAAAAATTTTTATATTCAAAGACAACTTTAAAACTCTCAATTGTAGGTCTTAACGTCAAATAAAAGACAGCGACCCGACCACCAAAGGAACTTTGATAACGTATCCCAGTCAATCAATATGAAAATAATATTTTAATATTTAATTATTTTAATGAAAATTCAATAAAACCTTCCTTAACAAATACTACTGAAATATTGTATTAATGTATCCCATTTTTATAATACAAAAATACAAATCTCAGAATTTAATTCTTACCTATTTATTAAATTCTGGTTTTTACAAATTAGTCTCGAAATTTTTCTAAAACATTAACTGTAATTTGCAATATATAAATATTGCAAATTACATAGTGTTTGTAGTTAATTAGCTGGAGTTAGATTATCTTAACCCAGTCAATCACAAAATTTCTTCTAACATTTTTTTTTATTTATCTTCAAATATTTCACATTGATAATTCCAGCTATGTCTTATTATTAATTTCAACAATGTCTCATTGGTAATTTCAGCAACGTGTCATTGGTAATTTCAGTAATGGCATAGTAATATAACATAATAGAAAAAAGCAAATTTCAGAATTTAATGCTTACATATTTATGTTCTAGTTTCTACAAATTTGTTAGAATTTTTTTCTAAAACATTAACTGCAATTTACATTTACTGTAATTTACAATATATGTATAAAAAGTTATTATGCCAATTCCAATCAGTCATAAGAAATTCTTCTAATGTATTTTTTTTTTTTTTTTTTTTGCTTATTTTCAAACATGCCACATTGATAATTTCAGCTATGGTAATTTCAGCAATTTCTCATTGGTAATTTCAGTAATGTTTTATAGGTAATTTCAGCAATGTTTTATTGGTAATTTCAGCAATATCCTTTTGGTAATTTCAACATTATATTATTGGTAATTTCAGCAATATCCTTTTGGTAATTTCAACATTATATTATTGGTAATTTCAGCAATGTCTCATGTGTAATTTCAGCAATGTCTCATGTGTGTAATTTCAGTAATGTCTCATTGGTAATTTCAGCAATGTCTTATTGGTAATTTCAGCAATGTGAATAATACGAATGCCAAGATACTATCTTTGGGAGATGTTCGTTCCAAATTGTGGCAGCAAGTGTAATAATGTAGAATTCCTGACATTTTAAAAACACTTACCATTGATGCAATGTAAAATTTAATTAGAGTGCTTTAAATATATTGTATTTTTTGTTTGGTTGTAAATGACTCAATCTTGAAGGCGTGGAGGCATAATATTCTATAACATAAACTTTGCTTAGATATATTGACCAACGCAGTCATGCAATAGAAAACCGGAGTTTTCTCCGAGCCTTCAAAGATAAAAGGAAAATAATATCTTTCAGCTAAAATTTTTAGGGAGAAATGGAAATGTCTTATTAGAAATTTCTGCAATGTCACATTGGCAATTTCAGCAATGTGAAGGATACGAATGCTAAGATGCTATGTCAGCGAGATGCTCGTTCCAAATTGTGGCAACAAATGTAGCAGTGTAAAAATGCCTGACATTCTAAAACATTTACCATTGATGCAATGTGTATTTTGATGCAATGTACATATTGTATGCCATTGATGCAATGTACATATTGTATGCCATTGATGCAATGTACATATTGTATGCCATTGATGCAATGTACATATTGTATGCCATTGATGCAATGCACATATTGTATTTGTGGGGGTTAAATGACTCAATCTTGGAGGGGAGACATAATATTCTTTAAAATAAAATTTGCTTATATATATATTGACCAACATAGCCGTGTAGTAGAAGACCAGAGTTTTTTTTTTCCGAGTCGGGAAAGATAAAAGGGATATAATATATTTTAGGAAGAATTTTAGGAGAAAGGGCTTCTCCTTAAAAAAAAAAAAAAAAAAAAGCGCGACGTAGTAAATATTTGCATTATGAAAAAAATTAAATAACTCACACTGAGCACCCCAAATCGATGTGAAACGTCTCTTTCAATCTCAGTAAGTCGGTTGTTTCTTCAAATTAGGGATTGCAGCATGCTTTACCTACGAAAATTAATTCGAATCTACTCATATTCTAACTAAACAAGTCCCCAATAGAATAAAAAAATCAATTCTTCATCATGCCCAAGCATAATTCTTTTTTAATGCTTTTATTAAATGTCATTAAATTATAAAAATCATCGGAAAGACTAAAAACTTATTACATGTAAACAACTATACATCAGTGTAAAAACATACTTTGAGTGAAGGTAGCTGCTTAACCCATGTCCAGTTTTGATAGATATTGACATGATGAATATTTTTTTTTTTAGTATTTTTTACACACGTACATAGAAGTGTTAAAATACATAATGCAGGAACGTGTCTTCTTTATCTTTAAAAGGTTAAAAATAGATTAAATAGTGAAACAAAATGTTATAATGAAAATATAAATGTATTATTATTATCAATATTTAAAATTGGCAGAAATATAAAAAAATAATTTATCACATGTCGTTTATTACCAAATACACCTGTTTATTTCATGATGGTTCAAAGTGTTAAAATTGTTTTAATACTGTGTGAAAACACTTAAATTTGGTCGTTAGCAGCTAAAAAGTTTGTTTTATGTGCAGGACTCGTGGCTCAGTGGCACTGTGCGCTACTTGTGAACATTACGGCTGAGGTTCAGATCCCCTGGCTGCTTTGTTGTAGACACTGTTTCAAAAACGAGCGTACTCGATGACGTTTAGGATGTTCAGCCTCGTGAGTCAGACTACCTGGTGGGAGTTTTCCAGCTTGTCTCCCATTTGATACGCTAATGCGGGGGTAGTTTCCCTAAAAGTCCTCCTCTAAGACACTGTACTTATTTTTCAGCGACATGTAACCAAGTCAGACTTCTACCTACGGGTGCTCCATCCCAACAGAAACTGCGCCCCCCCTTCCTCCTTCCATGAGAACACACGGGTTCGTGAACCTTATCTAGATGATATTGCTGTCAATCGAGTGGGATAAAGAATAACAGGTTTATTTCATGTGTATTTTTTTTTTTTTTCAATTTGCTTTTTTCCTTCACATTCGTTGGAGCTTTATTAGCATAAATCACCGACATGCTCGGTTAAACGAATAACACGAAATGGTTGCAAAGAGAAGAGTAAAATGCTTTCAAGAAGATAGCGTTTCACAAATTCATTTTTATTGCAGAAAGATTCCCGCCATGTTGAAGATGAAGTTTGTGATGATGGCCGTCGCCATCTTCTTTCTGATTGCATTGATGAGCCAGCACACTGAAGCAGGAAAATGAAGAAATTTATCGCAGCAGCGGTCATCGCTAAATCACTGAAGCCTCGATTTATACCCCTGCCTATACCCATACCATTCAAACTGAAAATCAACAAAGGGGAAAAAATAGTTCCCTATCCGTAAAGTTTTATTCTTTTTATCCCTTTTAATACATCCGATTAACACCACAGAAATAACATGATAGGTTCTGCTACAATTTACAAATTACTTTTTATTTAAGACGGACCGAAAACAATTTTTTATTTGTAAATTCTAATTGGTTTAACTTTTCGGCTTTTGAAGTTCTTCTTCTTTTCTTTTGTATCAATAATTATATATACAAAAAGATTGTTTGAATCTATTTTACAATACAAGCATGAAATAGTCGGAGTATCGAAAATCTTTTCATTATCGATTATCGATTTTGAACTTGGAAAAAATTGGTTTCACAATTTATTTCCTGGACAATTTATTACGGAAATTAAAAAAAAAAAAAAAAAAAGAGTTTGTCCAATTCAATGACTAATCAAAGAGAGCACAGCTATCATGCAAGAATTCGGATCAGCTGATGCTTTCGTTGCAATCACTACTCTCAGAAAAAAAAAGACTTGAAGGCAATTGTGGCAACATGTATAAAGAATCACACTGATTCCAATAGTCACGATGCTTGGTGGGAGTTTTTTGAGTGTTCTTCCATACGACCCACAAAATTCAAAACAGTTACCTCGTACAACCTTTAATGTACTTCTTCATCCAATCGCAAACCTTTATTGTGTTAAGTCAACAGCAATCACACAGAGATTTTCTTTTTAACTCTTCAAAAGCATAGATACTCTAAGCGTTACAGCTCGATGTTTTTTGACCAATTTGAGGAGCTTCTTTCACAGATATTATGCCATTTCAAAATTTTCTACCACCTACATAAACTCGACACAGTTAAATATGCGGCGTCATATTGCGTTTTCATCTGACTATTAATTTCAATAGATATTGCATTTGCCGCAATTTTTCAATAGAAAGCTGTTCTTTTATTTTGGCGCTTTTCTCCGATGAGTGATTTTCTTTATACTATAAAGTTTGTTTATTTACACTCTTCTGTTTATAATTGGATATTGCGAAAATGAAAATAACGCATTTTAATAACGCATCAGCAATGCATTCTGTATAAACTCACTTTTTTTTTTTTAATTTTAATCATGCTCACCATTTTAATTATGTTAGCAGGTTCATAATCTAGTCGTTAATTGATTTGGTTTCAGGGGGCTTTTATCAATAATGTGAATTCATGAATATTTTTTTCATTAAGTTATTTTCAATGCATGAAATATTGCTATTGTTCTCTAATATCTTTCATTTTGAATGGTTTCACAAGAGCAGCAAATATGTAGCAGATTCAACGTTTATACGGCATGAGGGAGAGGTCCCTGTTACTTATTGTTAATTGTGTTACCATATTTTAGAACTAGCAAAATCAAATGTGGAATATAAACGATTGGTACCCTTGACCTCGAGCTAAAATTAGTAAAAAAAAAAAAAATTTCTTACTATCTCATTCACCCTCCTTCTTTTTCTGAAATTAGAATACAACAATGACCAATTGTTATTTTGTTTTAACAACCTCCAGTGACCATAACACACTGGAGGTTTGGTTTTGTTCTTTACAGTCATTTTGTGGACACTTTAGGCTAATTTCGAACCCCTGACAAACATCCATACCCCAGCCAGGATTCGAACCTGAAGCATGCGGTACCAAAGATTAGAGCGTTAGCTAATATGCCATCAAGCCACCGCATACTTTAGGTTTATATATAATTCCCTAGATGATTAGAACTTCAACTTATGTTGCTGCTCATTTACTGTCTCTTACAAGAGTTAAAGAAATTCCCAAATATATAAGATTTTCATTTGATGCAATACACTCTAGGGATCGAATGCCACAAATGGCTGATGATTCGGGAACAGTAAAACCACTTTCTTAAATTAATGGTTTAAAGACAGTAATTGTTTCAATGAAATTAAAATAGGGAATAATAAATAATATAATAGGGAATAATAGAATAAACAGTATCTACGAGAACTTGAACAGTCATAATCCTTATAATCGGCTAAACTGTTTTATTTGATAAGTAATATTTTTCTCACTGCTGCAATACTTTTATCCTATGTCTTGATGTTCAGTAATATCAAATTTTTTTTAAAATATTCGTAGAAAATCAGTCTTTGTTTTTATTTAGGTGTATATGATGATTGATTTCGATAAAATTCGTCTTTTGTAGCAAATACGAGATTACGCCTGATGAGTAAATTTTTTTTTTCATTAAAAATTTAGTTTGAGATAACTACATGGCTTTCCACCAAAGATTCAACACCAAGAGATATCAAAGTCAAAATACTAAACAAATAACACAAAGGTGAAATAATGGAAAACAGAACCCCCTTTAAGTTGAAGAAATGGAGAAATCAAAATTTTGTGTGGCAGCCATGGCTGGCAATAACTGTTGCTACATACATCGATGATGAATGAAAAAGACTCTCAGTGTTTTCTTGGAATGTGTCAGTTCCTGCTGCTTCCAAACGTTTCCAAAGTTGATTTGCCATTAATACCAATAATTCGCCAGACTTGTTCAATGGGCGACATAATCGGAAAGGCCAAGCAGCAACGCAAGCTGTGTGAAGAATTGCTGAACACTGCATGCCACATGCAGTCTCGAATTGTCCTGTGAAATGTAACCACAAACAAAGCCAAGAAAGTACGGTAAGAGAACAGACATCCGAATCTCAGAAATGTAGCGCTGACTGTTCAGCTTACAGGTGACCCAAATTTGGGAGGAGCGTAAAATCTAATGTCATCCAAACCATAATGTCGTTAAATTACCTAGAGCTAGCCAGACAGCCCTCTCACCTACAGCCCCAGCTTCAGCACCATTAGCAGAACTGTGGCCAATGACGTCCATAATGCAAGAAAGCAGGCCGCCAAGGGTAAAAGGTGGGAGAACCTCAACATACAGAAGGACCTCCCTAGGAAAGTTGCGGTTTCCACCTTCCGAATGGCTATGGGGCACGACTACCTACAAAATCTTAACCGCATCGGGGTCGCTGACTCGCCAACCTTCCCATTTTGCTTCGTTTCTAACAGCACTGCAGACCACCTCCCATGTTGCAGTGCACTTGACGATGTCGAACATAACAGAAGTTATGATGGGATGGGAAATCTTTACTGGACAGCAAGGCGTCGAATGGCCGAGAGGCCACAGACGGGCGTTGGCTGAAGACGAAGAAGTAACAGCATTAAATTAATGGCAGCACCGGTAAATGACCGATGTAGCGATGCATAATGCAAGGGTTAAGCAACCTCTTTTCACGTTGTTGTCAATTTCAAATATTACCATTGCGTTGTTATAGGCAGAATCGTGATTGCAGAAAAATTCTATTATATCAATCATTTGTCAGTTTTGCGTTCATCGCGCCATTGCAGACGCAAGCGCCTATGGTCTGAAGCAGGGGTCACCAAGTTTTTTTAACCTGAGGGTTAAGCTGACTCATCCACCATGTCGCCAAGGGCTAAACATTAGAATAGCTCATCATCCCAAGATACTGTAGTTTTAAATTAATCCCAAATTTTAATTTCGGAACCAACCAATGAGTGAGGTATCTATGACACGGGTAATAGACTTCACTCCATCTCAATTTTTCGTTGATACTTATAAAGAAGTGTCAAGCATGTGTAATGGGACGAAAATTCCGTCTTTCACTACAAGAAATCAACGCCATTTTCTGGGCAACGGTGGTATTACACAAAAATACTCAATTATGCTTCATTAGTCAAAGTATACAGCCCCATTTTGTAGCTAATTGCAGAACTAGAGTACGGGTATGTTCTAGAAACGTTCTGCTATTTGATTGCTAGTCTGGAAGATTCGAGTCTTTCGAGTGTTTTGCAATATGTTCTGATGATGCAAAGTATAAATACAAAAGAGACAACCGAGAAATTTAACAGTTCAAAATTTTGAGTTCAGAGCGACAAGTGTTGATCTGAAATTGTGCGCCTTTTGTGTGTATTTGTATAAATATGGAAAAGGCATACACTATAGATAATGTGTACAGAACTTTTAAAGAGCAATGTGGATATCAATATTTCATGATTGAGTCAAGTAATAAAGCGATATGTATATCTTGCAATGAAACAACATGTCCCAAAGAATACAATATCAAACGTTATTATGAGACACAACATTCTTAGAAATACTTCAAATTTACAGATAGCCTACGGTTTAAAAATATGAATCTTTGAAGCGTTGATTTAATCTCAGCAGTTGTTTAAGAAAGTAAATAAACAAGAAGCAGCAACTCGTGCTAATTTGGCTTGATTCATTCAATTGCAAAACATGGGAAAAGGAAATACTTTTTTAGGAAAATAGCAGAAGGCAGCAGCAGAAGAAATATGTCAAGATAAAGCTAATTTGCTTAAAAGCAGCATTAATTTGGCAGCAAACATTGTGGTTCTTAGAGTAGTTGATATTGTAGAAAAATGTTAAATTAACTGTCTGACAAAAATCAACACTTAAACTGGTTCTCTCTGGTCCTGGATAAATCAACAATTGTTTTAAATACCACTTAAGTGTTAATTTTTATTCGAGGGATAAATAAAAATCATCAAGAGTTTCTTGAAGCTCATAGCTTTCACGACACGGCCACAGGAGAATGGATTTTTAAAGTTGAAATACCGTTCAGAAAAATAATCATCAATGGAAAAAATTAAAGTGTATCATTACTGACGATGGCAAAAACATTTGTAAAAAAATAAAGATGTAGTAAGTCTAGTTTCAAAGGCCATCGAAAATGACGGTAGTTCAAAAACCATTAATCGCATATTGCATCCTTCATCAACAGTCTTAGAGCGAAAAATGCTTGGATATATCAGAAATTTTAAAGCCAGTCATGTCACTATCAAATAGCATCAAATAAATCATCGTCAATTCAAAGAATTCGTTGAATAAGTATAACTTTATACCGCAGTACGCTGGACTAGCTGCGGAAAAAAATTCTAACGCGATTTTTTTGAGCTCCGGGGCAATAGTCGAAATTTTCTGGATTGAAAGGAATCATCCTCTGGTTTTTATGTTACAAAACAATGAGTGGTTATCATTTTATACAAGTAACTAAGCAATGGATGTCCAATTTAAAACTACATGGAGAAAACAAAATTTTGCCTGATTTTTACATCACATTAAATCCTTTCGACAAAAATAAGTTTTGTTTCAATCCCAATTGAAGAAAAATATTTCATGCATTTTAATACCTGTCAAGCTCTCAATCAGCCAACTGAGATCGCATTTCCGGTAAATTTTGCAATTGAATCTTCAGTAACCTTTTAAGTCTTGTTATTATGATTTTTACCGCAATTTAAAACGACATCAACATTTTTTAAAAATCATTTTAATGCCGCCATCCAGTGCCTAAAATAACCTTTTGTTTCCCTTAATTGCATCTGTAGGTGGTATGACAAGAGTCCATAATATGTGACTACGCTAAAATCACTTGCAAATCCTATTGATACATAAGTCCACGCCTTTTGGAGCTTCCTTTATGATGTTGCATTTTGATGGCCAGCAGTATATTTCACTACTATCTCCATTTCATCTTCTTTATGTCATAATTTAAATAAACCTTCTTGAAAACAATTCCTGGTAAAACAAGATATTTCATTTCTTTTAATTTTTTTTTCTTTTAGAGTAAAAAGTCTAGCTATGGGGGTGGAGGAGGTTATGGCGGAGGAGGTTTCGGAGGTGGAGATGGTGGCTATGGAGGTGGAGGAGGTGGTTATGGAGGTGGAGGCAATGATTGGTGGTAAAAAAAAAAAAAAAAAGGCTAATCTTCTTTAAAGCCATAGTATCATCATTTATTCAAACTCATTTACTCATTAATTACAACTATTCATTATAATAATGATCAAATCTCATGTGTAAATAACTAATTATTGTCTTTGCCTCTTTTTATGTGTTTGTTACTTGTTGTTAATAAACTGTTTTTATTTAATATCTTTTATATTGTTTTTACTGAAAGCTTTAAATTACATAATTATAAATTCAATAATAATAATTACAGAATGTTCGAGCTAAAAAAATCCATACTGCTCATGATAATTTATCATAGTGACCAACAATTGATAGAAAAACCTAAGAATATTTTTGTTAGATTAAATAAAAATAGTTACATTTAGAACATGCTGAAGAATTTTACATAGTCTTCTTGGCCAAAGGAGAAAACTATTTCCATAATACATTGTGGCAAAATAGTGTTCTACCAAAATGTCATCAAATTCTACCGAGTTTCATAATAAAGACTTTTTCTCGATATGTATCAGCGAACAGTTCGAAATTTGAACAATCTGAAATAGTATATCATTGTAACAATTTATCTAATAACACCTCCTCTACGAAAAGTTTAGCAAGAACTCAGTTATCATGGTGACATCTATAGAGCTACAAACAGTGTTCATAACTGACACTATATAGCAAAACGCCATTAGCCAATTTGTTTTTCAAGAAGCTTAATGAGTAGCTTTTATTTAAAAAAAAAAATTATTTTGAAGGATTATTTCAAGTATTAGAAATTGCTCCAGGATGTCTTTAGCCCAGATAACCTGTACCTTAAATGTGTTTCAGTTGTTTAATCTGTAATAAATATCATACAGTTATGATTAAAAAAATAATTCATAAATTAAAATAAAAATAGTTTACTTTACGACATAAGACATCCTAATTAGCAGCGAATTCATATTTAATTCATATCTATTCTTGGAATTCAGCAAATCAGAAGTTTATTAAAACAAGAATAATGTATAGTTTAGTTAATAATTCAATTTATAATGTGCATTTATTCAAATGGTTATAAACTCTCTAGATATTTAAAATTTAGTTGAATATAAAGCAGCTATTTTTTTATTTATTTTTTTTAAGAAAATACACTCTATATAATTTTTAGTGTTATGTTCTAATGGATCACTTAAAAAAAACTTTGCTAAAAAAATTAGAAAAATTAAATATGCTTCACGGTTAAATAATGAAAATTTCTCTAAAAGGGCTTAAAAAAAAACAGATGGAAATCCACAATGTATTAAATGAAACAAATTGTCGACAAAAATTTTTATTTAATTAGAAATGATACAAACTTTCATTAAGTCTTATCAAATGTACTTAATATTGTCTATCTGTATACTTTTCATGATCTTATTACAGTCTAATTCTAAACGGAAATTGAGGATCGGATACAATAAAACAAGATTTTTAGATACTTTTCTTAGAGGATGCATTATTTTGATAGTAATTGTTATTATATTAAATAATTCAAGTCGTGATCTTGATTTAGATTTATTCAAGTGGCCATTGTAGATTTATTTATTTGTCACTCGGAAATCCTCGTGAACTAAACATGTTCAGCTCTTCGCAGTTTTTCTAAGATGTAAAAAAGAAAACTAAAACAAAAGGCTAGACTTGCCACTATGTACAAATTTTTGTTATCCTTTTTTTCTTTCTTTCTTTTTAACAATAGTAAATAAAAAATTAACAAAAAAATAGCATTATACGAACTTTTTGGGGAATACGAACTTGTATTATTACGAATTTCAAAATTTTATAATTAATCTTTTTTCCCCCTTGTGAGTGTACGAATTTTGTCTTCGATAGCTATATGCCATAAATAGCACATCTACGAATAAAGAAGGTAGGTTATTGTCGTGTGGGAATACTTTCAGATTTAATTACTCTGCTTTTGAATCTCGTTTTGAACAAAAACTGAAAACTGCAGTCTGAATTACTATACGAGACTCTTTAGCATAAATTCAATGACATTAAAAAAAAATTTGCAAAGTCAATTTGATGAAACTTGCGTTAAAACTTAACATTGTAGTGACAAAATACTTATAAAGTAGTTATAAATCTTTACTACATATTATATAAAAATCAGCAATTGTTTGAATCAACATTCTAAATTTGTGAAAAATTTCAACAAAATTCTTTTAATTAATTAATTCCAAAACTACTAGATAGATTATAACGAAATTAGTATGCACATAAAACGATATAATACAAAAGAATAATAATAATAACACACAATTACTCATGATAGTATATAAAACTCATTAGCATCATAAATTCTGAAACACATCTTACATTATCAAACAAAGAAAATTATTAAGGAAAGATTATATAGCTTTATACAGTTATATAGCTCTCGCAACATAAATTCTTACTGAAAATCAGTTAGTTTATGAGCACCAGGTCCCACTCTAACAACGCTGTTCTCAGTCTCTGAATAGTCCTGAAAAGTGAAGGCGAATCCCAATTCCCTTCTCAAGAGCTTCTTGTGGTGCTTTATAAGGTTTAGAAGGTTAGAAGAACAACCTATTTGTTGAATATCCTGCCTTTCCAGAAATCCGGTGATTAGATAAGCTCTATGTGAAAGCATTTTATCATCCAATAAAAGGAAATCAAGACCATTTAAACCTCTTAAGAAAAACCATAGGGTTCCAAAATTTCACCCTTATACATCATAACAATCACAGAACTTCTAACAAACACATGGAGATCTGTACATCGATGCAACAGAATGTCTGCCCAAACCATCAAATGTCTGTTACCTAGTGTTTCTTTCTCGATACTGGAGGATTGGTACCGAGTCCGTGGTCCCCATCAGATGAACTTATGACAAGAATCAGTGATAAAACTGGGTCGGAACTCCTCAGTTAATAGAAAATCTCTGGTTCCAGATCAATGTTCTCTACATCATTTTAAAAGGTCACTTCTGCGTGCCGAAGTGAATGGGCTTAAAATGATTATGTAGACATACGTAGACAGGCTTCATTATCTCATGTAGTATTCTAAAAGAATAACTATTGCAATTCAGGTTTTTGTAGTTGTATGAAAGAGTTTGTTGTTTTAAATTACCAAAAACCATTATTAAATATTTTTCGTATTTAACATTCTTTCAGAAGGAAGATAATGGGATTTTCCTAAAATAGTCAGTGCGATAGAATAAAGATGAGTCTTCTTTGCCAACAAGTATAGTATTCAAATTATTTAAAAAGAGAGGCGACCCATCCTTGAAGAAAAAGGATAGTTGTGAAATTCCAACTGTTCTATACTCTTTCATGTGACTGGATCTAATGGTCTACACCAGGGGTCTCCAAATCCGGCCCGCCAGTGTCATCCATCCAGCCTGCGACAGCGAATAGCTTATTTTTGCTGTAATAAGTTGTATAAAAAACACAGAATGATAATAACTCTGTTTTATTGACTTGCTAGGTAAAGCTTAATGACAAGCATAATACACGGAAAATTTAACTTACGCATAACAACTAACAAATGAATCCCACTAACTTCCCCATGAATCCCACTAACGTTATAAACTAGTGAACATCCCGCGGTTACCCTCGGTAGTTATACCTACCTATTTCCACTTTTAACCACCAGATGTCGTCAAGTGTCACGGTCGTATCGATACACACAATAGTAATTGTAGTAATTGAACCAGAGAATTTAGCAAGCGTATGCTCGCTCAGAGCGCGTACTCGGCGACTGGTCAAGAAAATTATAGATAATGGCAGAAAAATTAAAAACGGTTTTGGCCCTTGGTACTTACTGAGTAAACAGTATGGCCTAAGGCTGGAAAGTTTGGAGACCCCTGGTCTACACTTTCGGTAATTGTAGAATAGATTAAAAAGTCATTACAGAATTTTTGTTTGTTATGATGTCAAAAAGGCATCAAAATAGCAATATGGCATCAAAAGTAACAAGGGTTTTTTTCCCCATGAAAAAGACGAAATCATTACCAAAACCTAAAATTCAAAATGGCAGTAAAGAAGATTTGTTACATTAATTGAGATCTGGATTTAACTTTTGGAAGTTATTTTTATGCAAACAGATATTTTGAAATGAATTTAGAATAATTGTGAAACTGTCTGAAAAGCCACCAGTCTAAAAAAAAACTGTCAAATCGTCACTATGTGAAGAGTTGGAAAATTTCTTTTTTCAGTATTTCAATGAAGTTCCTGCAACGTTGGAAGAACATTGCACGTATTTATAGTGTCAAATGCTCAAAAAGTAATTACATGGATGTTACTGTTATTGATGTAATCTGTGCGACACTCTTTTGCCTGCAAGTATTTGCTTGCTAAGACTTTTCTGTGACTTCATCGCCGATCTGTAATAACTTTGATTTTATGTGTTTATCTAGAAAATATTATACAGCAGGAGAAATGTACGAATAGCTCTTAAATTTTCATATCTTCTTTTAATTCTTTATATTTTCCTACCTCCTTGTTTTGATTAAATGCCCTCCACCAAATTTTCCCGAGGTTATTATCATCCCCTTGATTGTTCTATCGCTCCTAAGAAGCGATATCATCCTGTTACCAGGCTTTAAATTATTAGGAATTACTTAATTAATAAACGATTTAAAAAAAATTTTATTGAAAGATTAGAAAGATTGATTAAGTAAATTCCTTTTTAAAATTTCCTCAAAATCAATATAGAAAATATAAATTTCTAAAATCAATGTGGATATAAATCTAAATATATATGTTATGTTTTACTCAATTGGTTTTTGAGACTTTTTAAAATTTTGTTAACAGTTTTGTTGCTTTATCTCATATTATTCAGTTTAATATTTGAAAAGTAATAATTTACTAAAAAAAAAAAAGGCGAAATTATTTTAAATTAATATACACTTTTAAAATATTTTTAATGTTCGTGCTGTTTTACTTTTCACAAAATTTAAAAAACAGTCAGTGGCATCATTTCTTAGCGGTTAGATGTGCCATTTTCCGCTTTGTTTTTGGTTATATTGTGATGTGATGTAATTTATTTTACTGCAAGAGTTTTTAAATGATAAAATAATATTGGTATGCACTTCTATATTCTCTTATAATGCGCCATTAGTTAATCTGTACAATGTTTATGAGGTTGTTGATTTATTTTCAAAAATACGCTGTAGTCACATTTACTAGATCTCAACATTATTTATTTTTCATTAATAGCAAAACGTATTCGAGCATTTTTCCTATCAATCAGTATTGAATGATTTACTGTAATTAAAAAACTATATGAGCACATTTACAGGAAAACTTAAAACTATTATGCATTAAATTTTATGTTTTGGGGGAATTTGCTGATAATGTGATTATTTTAAATATTATATTTCCATTAATTACTTCGTAGAATCATTTTTTTTTTTAACAATTATTCATTAACTCTATCTTAAGGTATACTTCATTTAGTATATAGAATAGTTTTACTATTTGTATATCATAAAAGCTGAAGTATTTAACTGCCTAAAGTTCTTTTTATCTTCTTACATAAAACAAGTTTTATCAGTATATCTGATGTTTTTATAAAAGGAAAGTCTTTTATTTCATAACAAATATGATTCATGTATAGAGTACTATGTATATATAAAAATTCTTCAAAATATCTATTTGTCTTGGTTTATTTGATGCAAAAATCTTAGTGTAACTTTATATCATTTTGCTTTTTCAGAATTCTTATTTCTTTACTTCAATTCATTTCCAAAGACTTTTAAATTTGGAGTTGATGTTTTTTTTAAATCCTTGTCTTGCAGCTTTTTGTCGGTGTTGATGGGTTTTTTTTTTTTTTTTTTTTTTTTTTGTCTTCTTATCAAAAAAAAAAAAATTTCTAGATATTATAAATGGAGAAACAGTTGCAAGTAAAAAAAAAATAAGGATAATTATAAAAGTAGTTTTCGGATAACAAAGTATTTTTTAAAACTTTAAAGGTATAGTATTTACATTTACTTAAATAATATTCTTGAACACTAAATTTGTTTACAACAAAGCCAATGTGTCCTGCAAAAATAATAAGTTATGAGGTACAAAATATTATGGTTAGTTACATAGTTTAAGATAAGCAAAAGAAAATGATACATTTTAAACATAATGATGTTATATTTGTAATACATTAAATCACATTTTTTTCTTACTAATTGAATAAAATCTTTCATTGTTGATCTAAGATACCTTTTTATAAATATCAGTGCTGAGAAAAATCTTCCTATTATTATTTGCAACTGCAACTTCCAATTGCAACTGTCACTGTCTTTGTTACTTTTTGTATTATTGAAGGATACTAATAAATTGCCCCCTTAACTTTAATATTAATTCCTAAAGTTTTGAAAAAAATCAAAATTATTTTGATAATTGCCTTGAGTTTAAACCGACTCCCCACTTCTTTTCACATAAAGCCTATATTTCAGTTTTTTTTTAATTTTGTGTTTAGATAGTCAGAAACTGCTTCATAGCATTTTGTTTTGTTATAAGTATAGTTCTTTTACATAAATGTTCTCTCACAAAATCTATTATTTGGTGAAAAATCATTAATGAAGGTGTAATTTGTTAAAAGGTAATACAGTTAAAAAAAGGAAGGGGAATTATTTTCATTATCCAAGCCAACTATTTGCAGTAGAAATTTTTTAATAGTTTGATAGTTTTGTAACTAAATATGTTTTCAGCCGTTTAAAAATTTATTGTTTATATTTTGCTCTTCTCCATAAATTAATTAATAACGCAACTGTCAAAAAAAAAAAAAAAAAATGAGAAAGCATTCAAACTTATTTCTGTTCTGTAAATCTTGTTACTTTATTTCACATCAAGATCTTTTGTTTCAGCATTACTTTTGATGTTTTGTTTAATAACAAAACATCAAAAGTAATGTATTAAAAAATCATTCAAAAGTAATCATTCATTAATTAATAAAATTTTAAAAGTAATCATTCAAAAGTCATAAAATCAAAAGTAATCATTCATTTTGTACTGTGGTGAGCAAGTCTTTTAATATGAATGTATTTTTTCCTGAAAATGTTCCTTATCATTTAGTAATTGTAAAAATTTTATAATCTAAATTTTTCAAAAATAATCAGGCCTCAAAATATTTTAACTATTAGAAAATCACAGCTATGTGTTAAAAAAATACAAATACAAAACAATTTTTAAAAACTATTAGGAATATACTTATCACGAAGCATTGTAGACAGTTATCATGTTTAATGATTTAGGGTATTGTCTTGTTAACCAAAGAATATCAATATTTTTTTTTTTTTTTTTTTGTTTTGATATCTAATTATATGTATGTAGAATTTTTCCTAGTGTTACTTAAAATATGTTTCCAATTTTTTAAATATAAATACGAGATTTGTAAATTAAGGATCGACCAATTGCAAGTATTTATTTTTGGTACTAAAATATATAATATCTTTGCAATTGAAATTAAAGAATGTGTAAATGAAATAAATCATGTAAAATGGTTAAGATTTTTTTTTTTCTCTTATAAGTTAGGATGAAGAGATTTTCTTGAAATACAAATGTTTAGATGGGTTTTAAACTCATTTGCTTAAGTAATGATGTATCCATTTGTCATTACAGAAAAAATGGCTGACAGTGATGAGGAATATGATAGACGCAGAGCCCGTGACAAATTCAGAAGAGAACGGAGTGACTACCAAGATCGTGGCAGAGAGGAAAGAAGTCGAAGAGATGATTGGTCAGAAAGGTACTTTTATTTAAACCCTATTAAAAATAAATAAATTTTGTGGACTACTCACTTAAGTCTTTAATATTATGATTTGATAATTTTTAATTTTATTTTATGTTTACATGGTTCCTTAACAAACATTTAAAATTTGCCCTTGATTATTTTAAATAAGTAGAAAATGCTCAAGAAAACTCTGAGTGCCCTAAGAAGGCATGAATTTTTGATAAAAGCTAAGGTAAAAATCTAACTGATGGTATACCTCAATTTGCATCTGCGTTCAAATAGTCTCTGCACTTTTAAATCGTTTAAGTGATTTTTTAAATTTGAAATCAATTATATATGTTTTAATTGTTTAAGTTTTTCATTAACTTTACAATACTGGTGATTTTTTTTATTTATAAATAATTAACTAAAACTAATGTTATAACAAATAAATTTAACAAAGTAACTTGGTGATTATTTTGTGTTCATGATTACACTTTATCATGTACAAATTGACAACTTTTCTGGGAACTCGTATCATAGAAAAAAAAAATATTTCATCGTTAGTCCTCTGTTTAAAAATGCTGACATTTAAAAGGTTTCTTTTGGAAAATTTTATTTTTTTAATAATAATTAAATTCAAATATTACTAACTTATGGTGGACACCCCACATAAACCTCTGATTTGTTACTTCATTTACTCTAATAAAACTAACAATTTTTGCTTAATAATTTTAAATATCTTTAATATTTTTTTTAATTTTATTATTACAAACTTACAGGAAATATCTCCATAAACCCATGATAAATTACTACATTTGTGCACTTGATAAATTAAAAATAGAGGACTTTTTAATTTCTAATATTTCAAAATTTTCAATTCGAATATTACATATTTTAATAATCAGTTCAATTTCCTGCCTAAATTTAATTGTGAATTCCCCTATTTGTAAAATAGTTGTCCATGATAATACTGAGAAATTAACAAAGCAGGGTGCATTCTAGTAATGAAATGCACATTCTAGATTTAATAAGCTAAAAAAAAAAAAAAAATTAAATAATAATTTATTAGACTTCATTTTTAATAATTAAATATAGATGCTAAAGGATTATGAAATTATGCTGAAAGAATTATTTAGACTTTAAACACAAATATGAATATTATTAAATATAATAATTAATATAACTTACTTTTCTACTCTGATTATAATGATAATAATAAGTAAAAATTCATTAGCATGAACTGATGTAAATTTGGACAAGCACACACTAGTTCAAAAGCCTGTTTAAAATTATATTGAACAGCTGATCAAAAAAAAAAAAAAAATTGAACAGTCAATCATAAAAGAGGGGTTGCTGGAATTAAGAAACTATCTTCTACTTATCACCAGGATTTGGTGATGGGGGGGGGTAGACTATTCATCAGAAAAAAAAAAACCTTTTATTTTTGCTAGCTTTTGAAATAATTGAAAGTCTCATTCCATATTACCTTAATGAGTGGGAAATTTGGTTAAAATGGCTTTGGCATCAAAATAGATATTGTAAGAATATTTTTGCATTAGGAAACTATAACATAATATTGTCAGTCCATCTAGCATTTATAAATATAGTATTGTTTAAAAAAATCTATTTGTTTTATGTTCATTAACAGAATAAAAAGAATTTTAAAATTACTTTTGGTTTTTCTTAAAAGGTTAAATGAATACATTTTAAGATTAAGCAGATTATATGAAAAGTGGTTAAATACAAAAACTAGTTGAAAGTTTTGCAAATGCTTATATTTTATGGTGTATGTATACAATGTTTAGTTTTCTTTTTCCATAACAAGCTTTATAATTGTGCGTACTAATGTTTCTCACTTGGTATGGTTCTTAATTCTATAATACTCAGGATACCATCAGGTAGATCCCAACCAGAGCTACAATTACCTTTTAATATTTTTTTTTTTTTTTCAATTCATCTGAGTCGTTTTACTATTTGATGAGTTTAGGAGAGAACGAAGTGACTATCAGGATCGCGGCCGTGAAGAAAGGAGCCGAAGGGATGATTGGTCGGAAAGGTAACTTTTATTATTAAAAAAAAATTCTTTAACAAAAGTTTACTCCGTGAAGATGAATAATTTTATCCGAATGTTAAAAATGGAACCATGAACTTTTAATAGAAATTCAATATTTTAACTTTACACATTAATTATCTGTATGAAAGGATACAAATCTTTTTTTCCCACAAATTTAATGTTGATTTATATTCTTCCCTGTTAATCTTTGTAATGATTAATACATCATTATAAACCCAAAAAATGGTGTCTATTAATTTTAAAGTTGCATTGCTTTCATTGTTAAGTAATATTGAATGTAATTTCTATAAATTAGTTGTGTGAAAAAAAAAAAGGAAATTTATTCATTTTCATTACATTAATAAATTAAAGAATGCATTTCTCAAATACCACCAGCTCCATGAAGTTCATGATTTAAGCAATTATTAATGTGAATTAATATGGGTATCCTTCAGTTATAAACAATATTTTAACTTTTATTGAGCAGACTCACTTAAAACTAGAAATGGCATAAAAAATTTGTTTGATTATTAAACATCTTTACCTTTGAGTGTAATGAGAAAAAAAAAAAATGTTAAAAATGCTGTTGAGGAATTAAACATGGGTGAAATATTTTATTCTCTCCTGTGATGAAAATTAGATTTTTTACAACAGAAATCACAGACTTCAACTGCCCTAGGAAGTTGACATCAGTTATTAGCAGACACTGAACTAATCATTACAGCGGGGTGAAGATTCTCCCAGACAAGACCAGGGAATACAACCCCTGCAGAAATTGTCTCAACACTTTCCTAACACCTAATCACATTCTAGAGTGCCCAGCACTCATTCCCGTGTTTTGCAATTGGGTATGGTGTCAATCGAGGCCAACTTAAAAGAAGTCCTGTAAAATGAAGCGGCGCCATTGCTAGAGACGTTATCGTGAAGACT
The DNA here is from genome assembly GCA_021605095.1 of Caerostris extrusa. Classification (NCBI taxonomy): domain Eukaryota; kingdom Metazoa; phylum Arthropoda; class Arachnida; order Araneae; family Araneidae; genus Caerostris; species Caerostris extrusa. Next base: position 88,474 of record BPLR01008967.1, on the reverse strand, counting down.
TTTGACTTGATCTAACTTTAATAATAATTTTTAAATCCATGGACATGATAACAACAACTACAGAAATGCTCTTGGCAATGGTTAAATTTTTTTTTAAAAAAATGCTTTTTAAATCTGCTAGAAAAGAAAAAAAGTGTTTTTAATTCTGTTTAATGAAAAAGGGCATCATTTACGACTTCTTAAAGTCTTATTAAAAATTAACAAAAAAATTTCAAATGAGTGAACATTTATCAAACAAATCCCTGTTTTTTATCCTGATAACCTTTATCCATTTCTTAAAAATTATAAAACATACCTGTCCTTGTTGTTCTTCAGATCTCTGTGTGACAGATTGTTTTTTAAGTCATTTAAATATCCTTTGATAGTCTTGTAAAACTGAAGACAAAATAAATCTTTTCTGATATTTGCTTTAAATTTATTAATTCCAGGCTTCCAGAAGAATAAACAAAAAAAAAAAAAGTTTCTTACACATAGAAATATGCAAATTTAATTATCTTTATTTTGATTATTTAATGTGGTTTTTAATTTTATTATCTACTAATAACATGCTATGTTCAAAAACAGCACATCAACTGCATATAATCAGTAATATATTTGTTGATGCTATTATGCAGTTGAAGTATCCACTGCTGTGAACTTAAGTAAAAAAATACTTAAGAAACTTTAAAGGTAGATATTATATCCCATCTTCTTTTTAAATCCAGTGTAGCTTATTTATATTTGCTCAATGTTCCTGGCATTCTCAAGGTGTATAAATAAATCTTTCAAAATTAACATAAAATTCTTACATAACCTTAAAGTGATTGTAACTTAATGGCTGTAACTCCTAATAATATGTAACCTCCAGTCAAGAGGCAATTGTGTTCCAAAAACTTTTACGCTACCTGTTTTTTAATTTTTATGTTACTCATTCGAAATCTGTCCTTTAAAAAGTGTTTAGTTTTTCATTTCTAAAATATTTATAAGATAAACTTCATTCACAAATTTTATATTACAGATTTGTTAAAAAGGACTACGCCCCTGCTGCAGTCTTAGTTTCTCTCTCGGGGTGATCTTGTTTATAACCCGCAGTTGATTTATTAATTTGTTTTTCCTTAACACCTTTTGTTAATATCCTAAATTTGACTTCTTAACATATATTTTTATAAATATTATAAAATATTTAGTATTAGATTGAATTAAAATACCTACAAATATCCATTACTTTGTACTGTAGAAGTTCAGCCTCTTGTGTAATTTTATTAAGAAACATATAATTTTATGGAACACTTAAAATTTTTCTTAAATTTACATGAAAATGCAACCTTAGCATTCGTAAGCTATTGATTATATTAAAATTTATTTTATTTCCATGCGAAGTTGTGAAAATTTATATTGTATGACTTCTCTCTCTAGGGATAGTCGAGGAAGTAGGAGAGAATACAGGGACTATGATCCAAGAAACCGACGTGACCGTTATAGTCCACCCCGACATGAAATAAGCCCTCCAATGAAGCGAATGCGTAGAGATTGGTGAGTAATATTTATAAGATTAATCATCTTTAAGTCGTGTATCAAAATGTAGTTGATTAAAATCATAATCAATCTAAGGGACTAACTACCATTAAATGAAATGTTTAGTACATTTTTTTTTTTAAAAATACGGAAGAAAAACTTTGTAGGCTATATACTAAAGAAGTTTAAGATGAATTCGACCTTTCTCACATATAAATAAAACTGATCAAGAAGTTCATTATAAAATATTTAGCTCTGAAGCAGGTACTTTTTTGTATCATTTATTGCATTATTTCTGTAATGATGATTTAAAACCTGTGTAACTGCTCTCAATATAATTTTAATTCCTTTTTGTCATAACATCAAGTTGTTAAATTTCAACTAGCATGCTTATTATTTGGAATAAAAATTATTTTAGTATCATTATTCATCCATATTAAAAAATTGGTGATGGGCTTCAAGGATAAAAATTTTTATTAATATGAAGACATTTTGTTTTATATGGGTGTATGTTTAATATGTGTTTGTTATTTTATATAATTAATTTTCTAATGGTTTTAAAGAATATCTTAAGGCATTTAATATATTTCTTATTTGTCGTACAAAAAAAATTAGTTATGGTTTTTTATGCATATTTTTCATTTGTAGGGATGATCGGGGCAGTGGCTATGGTAATAATTTTGACGCAAACTACCCTGGTGGTGGAATGATGGGAGGAATGCATGCTGGATGGGTTATGCATGGGCAAATGGCTCCACAAAGGTGCTTATTGCCTGAATTTTATGTTGAGAATATTTCATTTTTGAATAAGTTTTTCATTGACAACTAATATTATTTAATATTTTTCTTTGTAAAGTTTTCAATTTTTACTATTTTGTTGATTAAATTTGAAATTAAATGTTTTATCATATGTAAAGCATTGATGGTACCTGTTCATCATAACTTAACTGCTAGGTAATATACAAAAGCATACTTCCAATCACTTGATCTTGATCAAGTGCTCCGTTGCTGAAAATAAATTTTAGAAAATTTTTGTTGTTCTAAATTTAGTGAAGAAGTATTGTAATATTAAACCAACATGGCTAAATCTTCAGCAAGTGTTGTTTTCAAACTTTACTAAGTAAAAGAGCAAACAAAATTTCTTTAATTTTATTGTATATGTTAGGACATTAGATACATTTTTATTATCTTTATTATGGAGAAAAAAAAATTAGATGTTGAAAATAATGTTTGGTTTCCTTAATTAGAAATAATTTTTCTGTTTAATATGATTCTGAACATCACCAAGTTATCAGATTCAGTTATAAGAAACAACATTTTTCTTTTTATGTTACACATAAAATATTATATATTCTGGCATCAGAGTATTGCATGTGGAAGATGGCAGTCTTCAAATTCAGTGTTATCACCAAATATATGTCGAAAAATTTATTTACACATAAAATAATATATATTCTGGCATCAGAGTGCATGTGGAAGATGACAGTCTTTGTTTGGTCCTAGGGTTATATACTTTTGAATACTAGGCTCTGAAGTTCCTGTTTGCAGTCACAGAAATGGGAGGGGGGAGGGTATATTCTGTATTATAGGTAAAATAGGGTGAGCCTAAAAGCTATTCCAGTGATATTGGCCTTCTAGATGCATTTTAATTCATTAATTTTTGAATAATGAACAGCCAATTTTGTATATAAAACAGGTATATTTTTTTTTTTATATATGAATTTTTACCTAGGTTTTCTATGAATTTCTAATGTCTGTATTTTAGATATGCTTAGCTTACATTTTAACACAGCAAATTTTGCTTGTTTGAAACTCTGCTTTTATTATTGGCAAAGCTTTAATGGAAGTGCCAATTTCCTTAAATTTTCACAAAGAAAGCTTTTCTCTCATCTTTATTATTCTGTTAACTTAGTACTCTTTATTCAGATACATAACACATAATACTATCTAAGACAGGATTTCCCAGGCATTGACCCCTTCAAAATTACTTATATAAAAAGAAAATCTGAATTTTCTTTTAATGTGTAGGGATGGCTAAAATTTTCCAGCATTTTTGTAATTAATTGAGAATGGAGTTAGTACTATAGAGACAGTGAGTCTTGCAAATCAATGTTAAAGCATGTGATAGGATGTGTCATTAATTGAAGGTAATGCATGCAGTAATTTAAGAGTACCTAAAGAAATACTATTATTAACTCAGATGAAATCCAGAATTTTATTATTTATGTGTATTTACAAAATTCAGTGTTCAACTATTTTTATCATTGTTTCCTGTAGGGAGGTTGAAGCAGGCATCACTCAGCCACCAATGATGACCTTTAAACAGTTTTTATCTTCCCAAGATGACGGTATTGATGATCAAGAAGCTGTAAAGAAATATAATGAGTACAAACTAGAATTTAAACGACAACAAATTAATGAATTTTTTCTCAATCACAAAGATGAAGAGTGGTATGTATTTAAAAAGTTTTTTTGTTTTGTTTTATTTAGTTATAATAATTAAATTCTTTTAGAAATTTAATTCTAAAAATATGAAATATAAGCATTATCTAAATTATATTCTAAATATTACAGAAAAAATAAGCATTGATAAATAGACCGTTAAAAAAATTACATTCATTTTAAAAACCTAGCAGTTGTCTTTTATGACAACAATTTGATATCAATTTTTCCCAAAAAATTAAAACCTTAAATAAAAAATAACATAAGATAGGTAATTGTAAAAATGTTAAACATTTTAAATATATTTTGATAATAATGAAAGAAAAGTTTCAGTAGAACTAGAAAATTGGTGAATTTTTAAAATCTTTTTCAAGATAGAATTAAAATTAAGCCATGCTTAATATAATTACAGTTATAAAGGGGTTACCTTAAATAAAATGCTATCTTTTATTAATTTAGTTTTTCAAGTAAGAATTTAAATAGTAAGTATCTGAAGTAACTTAAATATATATTAGAAACTACATTTTTATGAATATAAAAAGAAATGTCCTTTATTTTCATTCTTTTTTTTTATGTAAAATTTATTAATTTTTATAAATATTTGTTTTAAAAATAATTGCAATAATTAATGTTTGCCTGTCAAAAAAAAAAAAAAAGTATTAAAACAATTTTTTGTTATATTACTGGCATTCATGATGATTTCGTAATTTTTTTTTTTTTTTTTTTTTCCCCCAGCTACTGAGAGGCTTTTTACTTCTAGGGAGTCGAGCTGGAACAAAGTTAAATTATTTCTGTATTTATAAAATTAATATTTTTATTTCTATATCTAGCTCGGCTCTCTTTTAGTGTTTTAGAGTATTATTTTGCCTCTAATGCTGGTTTGTTGTTACTGTATATTTTTTCCTTCACACAGTGAGCAGATTGACATCTGGCATTTTTCCTCGAAAAGAAATGCTACAACTTCAGTGCATTCACAAAATGAACTCTTTTCTCATTCTTGTGTTGTTGTGTAGTGAACGATGGAATTTGAAAGTTCAATAGTCCCGCTGTGCATTATATAGTGTGCAATTTTAATTTATAAAGTTTTAAGTAATGAGGCTAGGTTATGCCCCCAAACTGTGGGGTCGCGTTCGCGTTATTTTCACCTCCAAGCGATGGATCTATGTAAGTCAGTGTTTAAATTATTGGTAAACTTTTTGATCATTGTCAAATAATGAAATATATATATGTATAACTTTATTTAATTTATGTTTAGAGTCATATAAATTTCCAAGTGAATTCATTTTCTTCAAAGCAACCTATTTAAATATCTCTCAGAATATGAAAAGTTTTATTAAATAATTCTAAATTTTGTCTGGAAATAAATGAACTCAAGCATTTAATATGTATCATGTTATTTAATTAATGTATTACCATTGTTGAAGTCATGATACATCTTTAATAAAGTAATGTTAATTTTTTTAAATTTTTACTTGATGTTTAGTTACAATTAAACATAATTTTAAAATTCAAAAATAAATTGACTTTTTATCAAAATTAAAAATGCGACATTTTACATTTTGTCTTTATTTTTAAGAAAATATACTCTGTAACTATATTGCAAACAAGCATTTTTAAAATAAATACATAGATATGTTGAACTTGTAAAATGAATTTTTTTTTTTTTTAAGAAATTATGTATATAAAAACATCCATCAAATTTTGAAAATGAAAGCTAAGAAATGAGCATCCCTTTCCCTATGAAAATTTTGTATATAAATAATCAATTGATTTTAAAAATGTATTAAAAATATTTATTCTTAAAGTTTAATTTGTGAAGCTTTTTGAAGCCAACACATTTTAATAAAAATTTTAATATTGCTAGGTTTAGATTGAAGCATCATCCAGAAGAAAGTGCAAAAAGAAAAACAGAATTGCACGAGGCACTAAAACGTCGACTTGATGTTTTCATGGAACTCTATGAAAAAGATTGGGTAGATAATGTCAGTATTGATCAGGAAAATACTGAACAAATTATAAAATTCCTTGATGCAGGTAAATGCAGTTTTGTTTCTTTTATTATATAAATGAGAAATCTTATGAGGATAATTGGACTTATTCATGGTGATACTTATTTTTTTTAAGGAGAAGGAATCTAAAGGAATTCTTCCATTTTATAAATTACACAGTTAAGGCTACAACAAATCAGATTTTTCTTTTTATGCCAAAGGAAGCTAATGTATTTATTCCATCCAAAATAAATCAGCATTTATTATTAGCAGTATTATTTATATATTAAAGAAATGCATGGTTTTGAAAATATTGATGGCCTTAATTACTTCATATCTTATAAAAACTTTCATCATAAAATGCCAGTCATTTTGTTTTTATATTATATTACTTGTATTGAATCAATATGTGTGTTGAAATGTAATTTTCTGTAAAAATGATCAAATATTGAGTCACCAATGTAATAAGGGGATTGCTTTTATTTATTTATATTTTTTTAACATGATGTATTCTGCATTACTCTGTTTTAAAAATATATATTCTTCTTAATAATCACATCAAAAAGATCATTCGTATAAATTGTAAGAGTAATGAATGAAGGTCTTGAATGAAATGCTCCTATCATAGAGTGTTTTTGAAATTCATTAAATTAATGATCATCAATAAATTTTTTTTTTGATTTTAATACTTTTATTTATTAAACAATGTTAAGAGCTTGTGATGGGTGGTTATGATTACTGGATATTTAGCTTCTTATATTGTCAATTTATTGAGCTGTAATAGTAAAGATAATGAAGTTTTTTATTTATTATTATTAATTTACTTATTATTTGAAGAATTTAATTCTATCCATTGAAAATGTTACACATAAAAGTTTTCATTACATATAAAAGTAGTTATCATGTGATACTGATTGAAAACCACTACATTAAATACCTTCTATGCGTTTTAAACATTATTTTAATACATTGCTGAATGATCTTATTATTGTAAAGATAATTTATTTTAGTGGTTATCAAGGCAGAAGGTGGTACTGATCTTGATTTAAAAGTGCTTGATGAACCTTATGTTGAGGAGAAACCTAAAGAAACTATTATGATATCAAGGTAAACAATGAATAATTTCATACTTGTTTGTTAGTAATTTATGATGCATTTATTTATTATTAGGATGGCATGAAATGGCAATTAAATTTTCAGTTGCTCCATATTATAAATGTTTTATTTTTCCAACTTAATTGAAAAGCAATTTTTAATTATGCTCGAAAGTACTAAATATTATTTGTGGTAATTTGTTAATCATATTTTAATGTTTTTTATAGCTTAAAAGAAGATGATGAAAATGAAGAAAAGGTAAACTTTTCAGTTTATTTTTTATAATTAAAAGTTGGTAAATTATCATTTGTTGAAGATCTTTTTCTTTATGTAGGACTTACCTACTTAATTTTTTTAGTTCTAAATTTTTATTCTCAAAGGAGGGAAATATTTATCATATAAAAATAACTTTTTGTAGGATTCATTTCTTGTAAGCATATATGTGAAACTTCTTTCTCTCCATCTCTAATTTATCATGGAAATTTTAGAAAAATTGGTTATTTCTTTTTCTAGAAAGTTTTAATAATGAAGAATAGATAATTTAAGTTATGCAATCATTTTGAAGGATCATTTAATAACTTACACAAACTATTAATGAAAGGAATTTTCCTTTGAATAAATTTAAAATAGATTTTTGAACTCAACAATCTTTTTTTTCATTACAGATGGACAAACCAAAACCTAAAAAGAAAAGAAAGCGTTCTCACAGTTCTAATTCAGATGAAAGTTCATCTGAGTCTGAATCAGATACAGATTCTTTGCCACCAGGTCAGTAATAAAAAATTATTATTATTATTATCATTGACTTAGTCTGTTGATCTAATTAATTTTATCTTGAATTAAAAATTGTGACTTATTATTAAAATTAAACTTATTTGGTATTTAAATTTTTTTACAATTTATCACAATAGTTATTGTTTCTTTTCTAGAATATTTAGAAATCTAAAAGAAATTATGCTCTCATTTTAATATAATAATTGCTAGATATAAATAATATTTTTTATATATATATATTAACATTTATTATGCATTGCTTTTAGTGTATTCCAATACATTCCATTACTCATTTATTTAATTTCTGGAAAATCGCTATTAATAACTTTAACCACTTATATTATTTTTTGATTGTATATTTTATGTGTCAAATAAATAATTCAGATATGCAAATAATTATTCATATAGAGAACTAAATTATATCAATTAGTTGTTTATTACTCACCCAATTAAATTGCTTCCTGAATTCATTAATATGCAAAATTCTTTTATATTTCTGAACATTTTTTTCACCTCCTCTTGTTTAATTTTAAAAAAAAAATTTAGTTAAATTTGTATAACAGAATATGTTACAAAGAATTAAAAATTTAGAATTTATGGAAGAAGGAGGAGAATAAATAACATAAATAAAAAGATGTATCACTATTATACCAAAACTGAATGCTAACAGTAAGAGTTATTGGATAAAGCATTAAAGAGTCCATGGACATTCGAGATGAAAATGTTTTAAGGGGGATCTTCGTAATCGCTGCAAGATTTATGTATTGTCCATTTGCAGAGTTGGAATCAATATTTTCTTTCAATTTATTTTCCATTTCATAGCATTATTCAGCTGTTGGTTTAAAAAAAAAAAAAAAAAGATATTTATATATATATATATATTTCAAAAAAATTCTGGTTTATTATTACATTATATAAAGTAATAAGATATTTAAAATACTGTCCTTGGGCTGCAATTTATTTAGCATTACTGATAATTGAACTCTTTCAATTTTATTTTATCATTTTCGTCTATTTGCTTAGAGGACAATGATAGTAGACATGCCAAAAATGGGCTGTCCAGAAGCAAAGGAAGGTCTCACAGAAACCGTTCTTCCTCAGAATCTGACAAGGATGACAGCATAGACAAAGAGGATAGCTTAGATAAACCTGACATTGTTATAAAACAAGAAATGGATGATAGCTTGACAGAAAAGTTAAATTCGAAAGAAAGTGATCCTGAACAAGAGGAGAACGAACAAGCAGAAAAGAAACCAAGTGAAGGTATTCAAGCAGTTTTGATGTTCGTGAAATTTAAAAAATAAAAAGACTGGTCTAATAACTAGAATTTTATTTAAAATCTGTTATCAAAAATTAAAAACTTTAGGATGGAAATAAAAATTTTGTTTCTGAATTCCTTTTCTATTCTACTACAGCTTTTTTTTTTTTTGTCTAAAGTATTTTTGAAAACTACTTATTGTAAAAGTAAACATTTAATTTAGTTAATCTGTAAGTGGTGTTTATCACTGCATTATTTCATATTTTCTTTAGATTATGTTGATTTTCACCCATTTTTATTATACTACTATAGTAATGCTGAAACTGAGAAAAGTTTTGGAAGACAAAAGATCAGATATCTTTAATATTATATCATATTTTCAATGTATATCATTAAAAAATTTAATCCTCAATGTTTTGTAAATGCTTCATATCTTTATCATTTTGATATTAATGAATAAGCATTATCTAAATTATATCATATTGCTGAAGTTTTTCACTTAGTTGATAAGTATAAACTTTTCCAAAATCAAAAAAAAAAATAACAATAATGGAATTTGTTTATATCAGATGGAGAAAAGGAATCCGAAGATAAGGAAAATGAACCTAAACCCAGGCCTCTTCACAAGACCCATTCCATTTTCCTTCGCTACTTAGCTCCTTCTATAACTAAGCAAGAAGTTGAGGCAGTAAGTATTATTATTGTTGTTATTCGTTACTGTTATCAAGTAAGCCTTAAAATTTGTTTACATAAAAAAAAAATTTTATTTGACAGATGTGTAAAAGATTTCCTGGATTCCTTCGTGTAGCCATAGCTGATCCACAGCCAGAACGTAGGTTTGTGCGAAGAGCTTGGGTTACTTTTGAAAGATCAGTTAATATTAAGGAGATGTGTTGGAAGCTAAATGGCATCAGGGTTAGTAAAACAGATTGCTTATTAATTTGTACTCCTATGAATTAAATTTTAAATATTCAAAATTTTTATATGTATTTAAATTGCTCTTAATGTAAAAAATTGTTACAAATCATTTAAGCTGGTTGAAAATATTAATTCTTAACTGTATGTCTTTCAACAACTTTAAAATAGATTTTTGGCATTAAACTTGCAAATTATAATAAATCCTACTTCTGATTCATTCTAAAAGAGGAAAATAATTCTTACAGTTTGTAATTTATATTTGTTTATTTTGTTTGTAGCTGCGTGAAAGTGAGCTGGGGGCTATTGTTAACCGAGATTTAAGTAGAAGAATTAGGTCAGTCAATGGCATCTCGTCTCACAAGCAAGTAGTCCGTGCTGATATTAAGTTAGCTGCTCGCATCATTCAGAATTTGGATAGACAAAAGAAGTTATGGCAGGATGATGATAATGAAATTGAAAGTGATAACCATTTGGGAGCATCTGAGGTAATTATATGACAATTAATATTTATTTAAATTTTCTTTTTTAATATGAAGTTACTTTTTTGTCAAAATGTAAAAGGTAAGTAGAAAAAAAAAAATTTCTTTCCTTGTATAAGAAATGTGTACTTTATTTGTTAATTAATATATTTTTAATTTTTATGTGCATAATTATTTAATAACTTTTCTAAAGTAAGTTAAATTATCCATTGGTTAGTTGAAGCAATGAAAAAATGTTTAGTATTCCCAAGAAAGATTACTGCTGAGTTCTACATGTATAATATATACTAAACTTTTGCACCTGGATACCTTTTATAAGATTGACTTTTTATTTCCTTCTTTTTTTTAAATGTATTTATGTTTGATTCGTTTAATATGTTTACAAACAAAACTTATTTCTCATAAACATACTTTCCATTAAAATATATAAAATTGGTCATGACAAGTAAGCATTTTCATTCATGTATGGATAAAAAAATATTAATTTTTTTTAGGAAAGTTTCCAGGGACTTTCTTCTAAAAACCCTTTACTAAAGAACATCACTGATTATTTAATTGAAGAAGCAAGTGCTGAGGAAGATGAACTGCTTGGTATGGGGGATAATGAAGAAAATAGAGATAGTGAAGAAGGCTGCACTTTGGAAAGAGATGAAAACCTTATTAAAGTATATTTTATATAATAATATTCCCTTTCATATCATGTAATTTTTTGTAGCTAAATAATGAAAATTCAAATAAACTAAAGTTCAAAATTCTACTAAAATTTTGGAGGAACCCTTTTGTTTATTTCAAATGGCCTTATTGTTTCTATTAAAATGGAAAAGAAATTTATTTTATTCAATGATGCCTATTCAATCATTAAGTACACTGGTGTGCAAAATTTAATGACAATATGTTTTTTTTTTTTTTTTTTTTTTATGTAATATCATGCAGAAGTGTTCTACATCAACCTAATTCATATCATGAGATCCCCCAGATGTGAAAATGTGGAACAAGTGAGCATAGCTGTCCTAATAAGGGATAAATGCACTTTATCGGAAAGGTAACTCTTAAGCAACACTAGATAGAAGACAAAAACATCCATGTGAATGGCAAAGGGCAAGGGGAAAAAACAGTCTTTTGTAGAAGATGTGATCACCCTTGGTTATGATGCAGGAATTACAAAAACAGTCCATCCTGAGAACAAAGTAATAAAGGAGCTGTTGAAATATTACAATACATTTCTCTTGTAGTGCTAATTGTAGCTGGGGAATCGTTGTGGGTAATAATGGTTGATGCTGCCAAGCATCTTTCAAAAATAGCTCATGTATTCTATGGAATGCAGTTTTAGGGACATTGTAGGCTAATCCATGCAATGAATTTTTTTTTCACTTGTTAGAGTTCTGTGACAGATATTATTCAGTGAGGTATAATATTGTCATCCATGAAGAGGAACTCCTTGCCCTACCTCTAAGAAGTTCTGATCCACATTACCCCATGTGAGGCAAGAGAACCTTGGTACAACAATGGACATCTGTGACTTAACCTCCTTGAAAGTTGTGGAAGTCAGTACAACCTTCAAGCATGATACCATCCTAAAGGAGAACCCTAGCATCTCCAAAACTGTACTTTTTGATGATGTTTGATTGCATGTTCCCTTCATTCACCTGATGTATTAATATCCAGAATCATTTGTCTGATTAAATTGGCTCTCATCTGTTAAGAGCTGTCAACCCCACTCCTTTTGTGCCCATTTCTTATGCTTTCAGCAACTCCAATAAGCAAGCATTTATGACATACATGATTGTGTAGCTTCCTGGTAGAATGTGATATTGGATGCTCTCTATTATATTCTATCATGGTCAGTGTCTTGCAATTTCTCTTGCTATCTATCGCCTGTCAAACAATATATCAATCATTCACTGCCATTGTTTCTCGTGGGTAACCACTGTTGAATGCTTGGACGTTCCAGCTGTTTGGAATGCTCTCCATGCTGGCGAAATGATGTTGTGGGCAATCTTGAACTTATCTGGCACACTTCGGCCATTTCTTAGCTTTCAAATGACCCGACCTCAGGTAAAATCACCCAGATGGATAGGATTGTCAACCATTCACTCTGTGATAGCAACTTGGCATCATTGAAATCATCAGGTGCTTTCGCTTTGGGGTTTTATTGATCTTTTTGTGGTTAAAGAATGTAAGTGAAAAGAAAATAATAGAAAACTTTGATAATTTTTAATTTTTCAAATAATAAAAGTATTTTATTTTCGATGATTTTTTTAACAAAATGAATTGTTGATTACTCACGATAATATTTTTGTAAATATGCTTTCTTAGAAATATCATGAAACCCTAAGTTGCAATAGTTTAAATAAACGAAGTTAAGAATACCTTTCAATATAACAAACTGTATGCATTTGATTAACTGTTTTAAATTAAATAAAAATTTTAATATGAGTACTGTGAACTGTGTAAAATAATGCTTGATTTCTGTCTAGGTATTGGATCGCTTGTTGCTGTATTTACGTGTTGTTCACTCTGTTGACTATTATAACAGTAGTGAATATCCAAGTGAAGATGAGATGCCTAATAGATGTGGCATTATGCATGCAAGAGGTTCACCACCTTCCAGCAAAGTGACCCAACAAGAAATTAATGACTACATAACTCACTTTGAGTTAAAGAGTCAAATATTTCTACAGACACCAACCAAATTGGATGATGAAGAATGTGTTAACTTGGGGAAAAAGGATCCTGAGGCAGAAGTTGAAAAATTTATCGTGGCTAACACTCAGGAGTTAGCAAAGGATAAATGGCTATGCCCTTTGTCTGGAAAAAAGTTCAAAGGACCAGAGTTTGTTAGAAAGCATATTTTTAATAAGCATGGAGAAAAGGTGGAAGAAGTGAAGAAAGATGTATGTGTTATGATATGATTTAAAATTTATTTTGTTACTTTCTAACAATATCTCAAAATGCAAGAAATATCACAATTCTAATTTCTTACAAGTAGTGTGGAACTAGTAGTAATCTTTAGAAAAATGCATTTAAAGAAATGTCTTTCTATTGAAGTTGTTCAGAAGAAAAAAAAAAAAAAAATTTAATATATTTTTCTCATTGAATATTTTTAAATTCTACAGAGTTAAAATTTTAATTTAATAGAATATACTATTAACAATTTGTTAAAATATATTTAAAAAAAATGTCAATCTGCTTCAAATAGATTAATCATAAATTTACTATTTATTTTATTATTATTTATTTTTTTCTTATAAAAGGTGGTAAAACTTCACTTATGATATTTTAATGGAGGAAAATATTTCTAAATAGGTTTTTTTTTTTTTTTTAAATATAAGAAAATTTGATTAACATTTATATTATTGAAAATTTTGATAAGTAAGTATTAAAAATAAATATCAAAATTTTAATTTTTATTCTGTTTAAAATTCTATTTTAATTTACTAAATGATTTTGGTCAACTTATGTATTATATTGATTCTGTATTTTAACTTTTGTGTTATTGTGTTAAAGCAGCATAAAATAATCTGTAAATTTGTTTCTTTTTTTTGGATATCATTAGATTCTTCATATTGGCTTGATAACTAAACTGAGTTAATATATTAAATTAGTAAGGCATCTAATGGTCTCTAATTCTTAGATAACAATAGACTGATTTTTGAATCAAGTGCATTGAAATTTTTATAATGATTAACTTTATTTTTATAGGTTGAATATTTCAATAATTATCTTATGGATCCCAAGCGAGCTCAGCTTCCTGAACATCCTTCTAATAAGCCTAGTAGTGGTAATAGTAGGAATGAAAACATACATGGGATGGGGGGAGGACCTCCTTTTCACGGTGGACCATTCCCACCTCCCATGCCACCTTATTTTGGACCTAGGGGACCACCTAATTTTGGAGGTAAACTATGTATACAAATTTGAATTATTTTCAAATAATATAGTACAAGGAATTTTATTTGCTACTTATTTATCGTCTTTTTTATTCTCTTCAGTAAGAATCTTATATTTAAATTTTGTTTTCCTCATTTAATATATATATTAGTGGGATTTTTAAAAAATGTGGCATAGCTTCCCCTTAACTATATATAAGCAGGGGCGTATTTTAACGATACATCCTTTTAACATTTAACGTAAGTTGTATTGAGGTGGTAGCTTCTTCAAATTGAACAATCCAAGAATTTTATTATAAATGCATAAAATCTTTATACTTAAGAAATTTGGTTCTTTTAAAATGATACTTGAAAATAAAGTCCCTAAGAATAGTTTAAATGAAATAATTTATTTGTATTTTAGCAAGAGGGATTATCTTGTCTTATTCTGGGAGTTACTGTAATATACTATTTTAATAGATTTTTTAAAATATTCATTCTGTTTGTTTTTTAATTAAATTTCTTTAAAATATTTTTTTGTATTAAATAATTAGTAAAAGGATTTTTAATAACATATATTGTGCACTTAAATAATTCTGAGTAGGAGGAAAACTATTAGTAGTAGTAGCCATAAGTCAAGGAAATTTTTTTCACAATTTCTGTAGCCACACTGATAGCCTGTCACTTAGTTTATCGTACAGTCAAGTATTTTGACTTTTAAAACCCTGAACCATACATTTTAATGTTAAAATCTCTGGGTAAGTATTAAAAACATACAGTTTTGAGTTGCACATCAAAAGATTTAAAACTTTCCATAATATATTGCTCACGGGCCTTGTTTAAATTGTTACATGAGAAACAGGTAAGCATATGGCAAATGTATGCACAGGTACCGAAGTGAATTTTTTGTCAATGGTCACTTACTTTATTTTTAAATTTAACCAATTAATATGATTTAATTGTATTTGTTTATGCAAGTGATTAAGAAAGACACAAAAACCGATAATTTTTAAAATGGTGGTTTGGAGAGTATTAATAATAAATCATAAACTATTTTATTGATACCAAATTTCTTTTTGATCCCCTTTTGTTGTTTTATGTATTTATTCAAAAATGTTTTAAAAAACTTGCAATTATATTTCATTAACATATTTTTAAGGATTTGGTGGACAAAACTTTGGAAGAATGGACAACATGTATCGAAGTGGAGGTTATGGCAAACGGGGCTTTCAGCGGTAAGTTTTTATAGCTCTTCAATGATTGTTGTATTAAATATTTTATTGTAGCTGTGTTCTCCATCACTTTTTTTTTTTTATATGTATATAGATTCCTTTCGACTTATAAATTTCTTATGCAGTTTCTTTCTTAAATTCCTTACAACTTATATTTAGTGAATGATTTGTTAAAGCAGCTTAGAGATGGCCGTTTTAATTCTGTATTTTTGAGTTTAATAAAAAAAAAAAAAAATCATGTGATTTTTATATAGGTGCAATCTGGAAAATTTTTAATAATGAAATAGTGTCATTTTTGTAGATTGTTATTGAATTTTTTTTTTTTTTTTTTCCTTGACCATTTTAATTGATAGTAATGCCCCAAAAAAATTTCTACGATGGTTAAAACTCAATAAAAATTTTAGCAAGGTTTTTTCTAATTTATATTTAAATTCTAGTACAAGAACATAAAAAAAAAATTATTACTTTCCTCAGGAACATAGGCTTTTTTATGCATAGGTTTGTTTGCATGCCACTCTTTTATAATAAATAAGTAAACAGCTTCTTATTCCAAATGAGCTTATTTCTATTCTCATTGGAGCATATAATGCTTTGAGAATGCTTTTAAAAGTTTGTGTTGTACCATTGTCAATATGATTTGAGTTTTTGCATTATTTAACTGTGATAAAAAATATACATATACCTCAGTTTTTAGTAAGAAATTTTTTTTTTAACTTCTCCGTAGACAGGATTGGAGAATATCCTAAAATGAAATATATTTTATCTTTAAACTTCTTTTCATAGATAACTTAATTGAATGCTTGTAATGTTTATTTTTAATGGTTCTTAAGAATTGTTTTTCTATTGCTAATAAATATATTCATTAACTCTTAAAATGGGTGAATTTAATGTTTTTTTCAAAGGCATATAATCAACATCAAGCTTTTATGCATCTTCATTTTAGAATGTTGGTTAAAGTAGTCTTTATTTTTAAGGTTTATTTTCCTAAAAAATATTTTTGCCATTGAATACAAATAGACTTTATACTATATTTTAGGTTATGAATATTCCTTTATATAAAATAAAAAATTTTGTTAAGGGCTTATTTTTTTCCTTATAGCTGTAAGCAGTTTTTGACTATTTATTTTAATGTTCTATTATTATTAATGTAAGATATTGAAAGAGGTGAAGGTAATGATTTTGTTTAGCATGCATTCTTAATTTATTGAGATCATATGCTTTAAATTTATAGAATGATTTTCTTTTTATCTGCTATGTCATTATAGATACAGAGTAATGTTTTCATTTAAATTTTAAATGTGGCCTCAAAACTTAAAATGATTTTATTGAAAAATTTGTCTTGAATCTTCTGCGAACCATCTTTTTCCTTCGTCTCTTGCAGTGACCCCAGAGAAATCATTGGTTATCATGATGTGGATTCACCGATGGACATGGACTATTTTTAATGCTTCACTCTTTTCTATGTAAAATTTTACTCTGTACATATTTCTTGTCTACACATCTGCCACTATTATGATATGGGAATTCCAAATGGTCTTAAAATAAATAAAAATGAAATTAAAAAAAAAAAAAAAAAAAAAAGTACTGTCATTTTAGTGGCAGTCTGTAGAGATGATATTCAACAACTAGTGTCTGACTTGTTTCCATTTCAGAAGTCCACGTTATGATTCAAGAAAAGGAACCTCTTACAAAGACCTTGATGCACCTGAAGATAATGAAGTCTTTTAGTTGTATATTTATTTTTACTTGCATTAAATCCATTTCATATGTAACATGTTGACAAAACATCATTTATGATCATTAAATGTTTTTGATATGAATAGTCTGTTTTCTTAAAGCCTTGTATAAGTAAGGTACATTTTTCTTATACATTTATTTTAACATGAATATGGCTTAGATGCAGAATATTCTAAAAATCTGAACATATTAAAGATGTGGGTTTTTATTACTGTTTCTCTGTGTGTATGATATTTGTTAAAATATTTCCAAAGACTTCAAGATATAAGTTAACACCAATTCTATTAATTTAAAAATGTTTTTTAATGATAATTTATAAAAATCAACAAATATAAATCTATACAAAAATGATAATGATTTACAATCATATAATTTAGATAAATGTCAATGTAACAGTTTTATTCACTTGTTTAAAGATACTTTTAAAAAAGCAAACACTCACTTGATAGAGATGTACAGTACAGTTTTATTCTCTTTAAAGAAGAGAATAGAACTGTGCATTAGTGTACATAGCACTGTAGATTAGTATAATTTTTCATGTTGGTATTTATCTAGTGTAAAAGTTTTAATTTAACATTGATAAAAATTAGCAATACATAAATATCAAACAGTGTCTTTATATTAATGCATAACTATAAAACGAAGTCATTTTCACTACTTATTAATCTTTCCAATCCAACAGTTTTTACTTATAAAAATACTTGAGGTTAAGGTTTTACTTCAAATTAATATTGTAAATGAATTCCACTATCAATATCTTGTCAAAACAAATTTTATATTTGTGATATATTTCTTAAATATGTTAAAGCTTGATACTTCATGTGACATTTCAAAATCCTTTATGAAGCTTAAATTTCACAGCTTAATTATGGATTTATTTGAGAAACCAGATAAAAGTTTTAACAAAAGGATTAATTAATTATATACTTATACTAATTATTATAAATTAGTATAAGTATATACATTTCTTTTCGAAATTTGTAGCTTACAACGTAACCATAAAATTAATACCATTCTCTAAAATTGAATTGCGATGCTAGACATTTTCAATTTTTTGTAAAAGATCAATAATTTCCTAGATCTTAAGAAAAAGGCGAGAAAATTAGTAAGTTAATAAGCATGTCTCTTCAGAGAAAAAGAATAAACTATTTTTTTTATGTAAAAAATTACAAGGGTGGAAAATGTATCAAAATTCATCCTTGGTACAAAAACGGCAATTTTTGCTTTTCTGCACCTTAAATGTGATATTTCCTTTGATTTCGTAAAACCTATAAAAATAGGGCAGATACGAATTAAAGAATTGGATAAGAGTTCTGCTTTTATGATGATTTTGCCGGTGATAGGATTTATTGGTTACATCAATAACAAAAAGAGATAGCATTCATTCCACAAGAAAGGCATTATTCATGCTTTTCTTGTGGTGTTCATGTTGATGGGCGATTCAAATAATTTGAACAATTCAAAAATATTTTCTTAATGATTTATCTATTGTTCTTTATAGAATAAATAATTTGTGAACATATACTGCTACAATAACTATTTCAAATAAATTTAATTTCTAAATTTTACCTTTGCAAGTTTTTCCATTTTCTCCAGTAATTTTTTTTTTTTCTTTTTTAAATTTTTAAAAATGGATGAATTTTTCTCTACAACTAATCGTTTATTTGCTCCTTTTTTTTTTTTTTTATTTATTAACTATCCAAATCTTTAAAAAATTAATAAATGAATTGCAATCTGTCATTTGAAGCAATTCTTTGTTTTCCATCTTTTACTTGAACTGAATTTTGAAAGCACATTCTTTTTCCACAGAAAATCTACTCTTATTTTATATCTAGAAACAAAAATAAATTTTGTTAAATAATATATAAAAAAATATTTACTACATTTATTTATTACTTACCTATATGCAATTGTTTATTCTCCTTTTGCAAGACATATTGCTGTTTTTTATGCTATATTTTATATATATAATTTTACTACTAAAAACACTACTTTTGTTTAAATAAATAGAAAAATATGCTTATATATTTGTTATTACTCAATCGAAACTCGTATATCAATGAATATTTCAATTAAATAACATATTTAATGTAAAAATAGCATGCCAAAACAAAATTGGAGAAAAATATATTTTCTATTAAATCCATTAAAAATATTCAAAGTTGCAAGAACAATAAAAAAAATTGTTATCCATTAAAAAATACAAAATGTATTAATAAATGCATCCATTACTGAAATGTATCTAATTCAGAAATTGGATGTATTTATTAATATATATTAAATAAAAAGTTTTAATACTATTCTAATTTTCTTCTTGAAATTAATGTATATATCAATATTGAATTTTCGATATTATACAATATAATCAAGTTTGATTTGTACCGAAATTAAATTTAACTACTTTATTTCATATAAATCATATGATTGCAAAATAGTTTTAAATTAATTAGTGTATGCCTTGAAATCTGATGATAAACTTTTAATGTAAAAATATGCTGCTACAAAATTATAATTTGCCTTGATGTGAAGCCACTGAAAGTCGCTACAAAAATTCAATTTGCCTCACTATGAAATCATTTTTTTATTTTCCACCCATGAATTTGGCGTTAATAAAGTAACTATATGCTGGCATTGACTATAAATTCAACTTGTATAATGAATAAAATATGTGTTTTCATTTCTTGCAACATCAAAATTAAACTTAATTTTTACCTATATTCAGTTGTACATAAGACGCACAATAAATTAAAATGCCTTGCATCCTTTAGATTGCTAGCTTATATCCATAACCACAATACAACAAGAGTATTTATCAGTAATGCTTTTTAACCGATTTTCATGAGATTCACGGAGAAGTGGACCCTGTTACTTAAGACTAATTAGCATTTTAATTATTACCTACATATTTAATTTTAATCTAATTGGCAATTGGTAGTTTGTGACTTCTCCATCTCAAATGATTTTAAAATGCATACAGCTGTTCAATAGATATATGCTCAAATATTAAATACTTCGATCAGTTAAAAATAAGCTCAGCATGCTTAGCTAAAACAGAATTATATTGAAATTGAGCATTTATGAATTTGCTTAATTATTTCCCAAGAATTAATTTTCAAATATTAGCTTTATGATTAAGTAAGAATTCTTAATTCATGTTATAGACCTTTCAACTGAAAGATTCTTTGTTTATTATGGATTTGCCCAGCTTGAGTCTATTGCTTTGATAAAATTTATTAAAATGTGCATGGCCAGAATCTAATAGTTTTATCTATAAAAAAATTTATTTTGTTTTGTATAGAAAAAAAGAGCAAAAGCTGAAATTAGTAATAGTAGTAAATTTGATAAATTGACGATGCTGATATTCCCTAAAATTTTTATAAATAGTAATACTTATCTATATTACAAAATAATTTGCATTATTAATGAATCATTTCAGACAGTAGTAAATTTTTTTAATTATTCAACGAGTCAGGAGTAATGGTGTTTCGAAAAGTTCATGCTACTAGTTTAATGTCACTGTTCCAAATATGTTTGTTTAATGTTCATATGGTTTCAGTAAACAGTGGTTAAATGCAATAAATAAAGTAGACCTTATGATGCCATTTTTAAAATTTTATGTTGGAATTTTACTGAAAAAGTGAGAGAGGTTATTTGCACAAACTAGATCTATGAGAAGTTACCATAAATTTAATTGTAATTCAGAAATTTTCAATTGTAACTACATTCACTCATGCAATAAACTATAAGAAAAGGAAACTGAAATTTGAATGATAAAAAAAAAAAAGCAATTCATGATTAAATATATTAAGATGAATCATTGGTTATGTAAAATGTATAAAATCCTAAACATATATAAGTCATTAAATCATTAGAAACATTCATAACAAAAATATTCCTTTTATTTAAGTATCATAGAGTTAGACACAATTCTGATAAAAAGTTAGTTGACTTACTTAGTAATGATAAAATTCATTGTTTCTGGTTTCTATTCAGATAAGAAAAATTTTTCTGCTGACAAAAAAAAAAAAAAAAAAAAAAAAAATCCTTTTCTCTATTGATTAAGATAAGATAAGAGATAAAATTACCAATATTCTCAAAAATATATATTCCTAAATATATAAGCATTTCTTTTTATTTTCAGAAAACTACACACAAAAATTTTTTCCCTTATAAAAATAGGTTTAAACAAATTTTTTGACACTTTAAAACAAGATATATGTACCTAAAATTGCATAAATAAGGGATTACCGCACTTTCTTAATTAAGGTCATTTTAAGAAAAATAATTACTTAATTTACTGGCCAATTTAAGACCTTTAAAACAAATTTTTTGAATTTGAGATTTTACTTAAAACTGGCTGAGTTAATAAAAATTTCGAGAAAATTATTTTTGATTTCCCAATTTGTGTAATTCTGGGTTCACAAGTGATTAAGGTGTATAGTGATTTAAAAGATTTTTTTTTTTGTTACAGAATTTTTATTTATACTTTTCAAAGCATTTTAAATATTCACATATTTTTTTCCTTTTAAATATTTACGTTTATAAAAATATTTTTAAATCTGTTATTATATATATATAATAATTTTATTTAAGATTTAACATATTTAGATATTTTTGAATCTGATAACATTAATTTTATTTTATCATTTATATTATCAAAATTTTTATAATGCAGATCTAATATTATTTACTTAAAATATCAAAATTGATATCTATTTGTAAAAAGCTAATTTTTATACACATTAAAACATTTTCAAATTACTACATAAAATATATTACTAAAAAATAATATTCATTGTAATTATTTTAAGTACACATTAATTTTATAAAATTCAAAAAAAGGGGGGAAGCAAAGTAATTTTTAAGAATGTAAAAATATCATTTGAAAAATTTAAACAGTGAATGTGAATTTAAAAACAACAACCTTATTTTATAAGAAGCAATTTTTAAAAGCACTGGCAATTAAAAATTAAAATCTATATGCAAAACATCATGATATATTGATTGCTTTTGCAGTTATACAAAAATATTACTGACACATGATGTTCGTAAATTGTTATATAAATTTAATAACTGAATTACATTAATTATTTAAAACTAAAAAAATTAGCTTAATTTTTACAAAGAGCTTCACAATAAATATTTAACAATTTTCTATGCTAATATAATGAAAATATTATTTAATCTCTTTGTTTGCTCTAATCGACATAAAAAATGCATTTTAGTAAATGTTAATATTGTGTTTTTAATTTTATAGAAGAAAAATATTTATTATTCTACTTATCCAATAGATAACAACCAATTAAAACAAACGTTCTTATATGAAAACATATTTCTTATGAATAAAATTGAGTTTTTTTTATTTTAGGGAAGGAAACATCAGCTGATTAATAAACATTGATTAGATTTGTTAACAAAAATTTAGACTAGAAAGCAGAAAAGGTTTCACTTGATAAAATTAAAATAATTTATTTCCACAGTCAAATATATTCTTCATAATGGCTTATTGAATTAAATATAAAAATATTTTCTTAAATATCTAAAACTTGTGTTAAAACACACAAGATATTCATACAAAATTTTAATGATCCAAAAAAATAAACAGTTTTCATATATTTAAGGGCATATATTTAAACTGCAATACTTTATACCTTATTATATATAAAATAAATATTAATTTAATACAATGACACATAATTAGTATCTTCTTATAAAAAAATACTTATACTTATAAATCTATTATTTTCAATAGATTTTTTTTTAAAAAATCAATTACATAATCATGTCAATTTTACAAAACAAATACAGCACATTAAAAACAATAAAATATACTTCAGTACCATCATACAATTTTAGTAAAGCAATTTTCTATTCAATTCTGAATAGCAAATTTTTATCACTGAAACACAATAGGAACAAATTTTATCTTAGTCCAGTGCGATGGATGAGGGCACAAGTTGTTACATCATAATGTGGAGGTAGTTTAGCACCAATGCGACACAAAAATCTGTTACGGATGTAGAAATCAGATCTTGGCTGTAACATATCATGAGGTGTAACATCAGCCATGGATCCTGTAGCTAGAATTTGTTCATTTTCTAGCAACTCTGCTTTTCTAAGCTCATCTTCTCTAATCTGTCGTTCTTTAATTGTCATGTTAAGTAATCCACCTTTCCTTGTGTTCATGATAAAAAGCAAGATGACGCAGATTACAGAGATAATCATAAAATATATAAAGAAGATTTCAAGAAACACGTATCCTTTGTAATCCACAATCGCACCAGCTGCTATTGCAACAACTGCCAGACCTAGGTTTTGTACTGATTGCATAATACCATAAGCAGTACCAAGCTGATGTTCTGGTACTTCTAATGCCACCATAGGCCATAATCCACATGCTAAAAGAGAATATGTCAAACCTATTCCTATCATTGGAATCCATGGGTTAATTGATGTAAATCCAAGCATAACATGAAATACTAGGGTTAGAAATACAGACATTAACACCCACATAAGATTTCGGCCTGTTTTATCAACTAGGAAACCTAACACAGGTGAGGCAAAAGCTGATATTAAATAAACAATACCATCAACAGAATTTGCAGTATCGTGATCTAAATTATACTTTCGAGCAAAGAATACACTACCGAGACCAATGAATGGAAAGATGGCTGAATAATATGTAACACATACCGCAGTGATAATCCAAAATGTTGCAGGAAAATCCTTTACATCTGATAATCTCACAACTTCACCCGTTTGCCCAGCTGCTTTGTTTAGAATTTTCTCAGCTCTCCAATCTAAAAAGCCCATTATAAGGGCACTTAAGAAAGAAAAAAAACACGTTAAAGATGCAATAAAAAGTGTTACACCCAAAACAGTAGGACCTGTGTAATGATTACTCATTTCTTGATAAATAGCAGGTGTAACTTTGAAATTTACAGTACTACCAACACGTGCAAAACTTAACTGTATTCCAAAAACCATATTTAATTCTCTGCCTTTAAACCAACTGACAGCATAAGTATTTTGGGCAACAGCAAGTGATTCACCTCCAATACCAAATATAAATCTTCCAGCTTCCATAACCCAATACTTATCAACAAGGGCACCAAGAGCAAATACAAATTGGCCAGCCAGAATAAAGAAACTAAATATGATTGCTCCCAAACGAATACCAAACACTCTATCAATCAAGAAACCACCAAAAAAACACAGTACCACATTAGGCCATGAATACCAAGCATATAAGTAACTGAATTGTAGAGTTGATACTCTCATGTCGTTCATAATTTGATCTTGTAAAGCTCCAGGGTTGTCATAGCAGAAGTAGCTACCAAATCCAAGGAAGCACATAAAAATCAAAGCAAAGTATCTATGGGCAGGTTTTCTTGGATTGCATAGTGCCCAAAGACAAAACGAATTATCTGTTTCAACAACATCACTTGGGGTTTCCCTTACACTGGAATCACTAGAATTTGGGCTTTCAGTTTCTCTCATCATTTTTGCTAATGTTCAGTAAAAAAAGTTGGATATTTAAGATAAGGCACTTTACTTCACACCTCCTAAAATATAATCAGATATCTTCATGATTATGAACAAAAAAATATTTACACATCAATCAGAATACTTAATAATTATTTCAGAAAATTTTCTTTCATAAATAATAATAAATTAACTCTCTATCAGAAGATTATATGTTCGGGCAATTACTACACATCTGTTGACACAAAACAGTCATACTCATATTCCTTGCCTCACAGCTTAGCGTCAAATTCAAATAGAAATTGTAAACATAATCGATTACTTTAATCGTAATCCACTGATACAATTGGAACTTTTTTTCTATAATGTATATAAATAAGTACTCATATATGTAAACCAATTTTAAAATTGGCATTTAATGAGAAATGATTCCAAGTATTAATTTTTTTTTTTTTTTTTTTTAAACTCGTGTATTTGTTATTTATATTTATATTACGATTAATAAAATGATTTTAATGCCGATCTTAAATTATGTTAGGTTATTCATAGTTTTTAATAGTAAGATAATTTATGATCATAATGTTTATAAAATGGAATTGTAAATACTTTTTACTTTCATTTCATGTACATCTTATACTTTACTGTACTGAATTTGTTATAAATCTCAAAAATTAATTGAGTTATACTATGGATAGCAGGAGAAAAGCGATTAAATAGTTGCAATGAAAATCCTCAAAACGTAACAAACATCTTAAATTATGAAAAAAAAATATATATATATTAATATTTCTTTTGTTCACCTGTAGTATAGTCATAGTAAGCTGATTATAATTATTATTGTTATTGCATGTGAAAATATCTCAAAAAAAAAAAAAAAAAAACGGTATGGACAGTTGGTTCAGGATTGTAGCGTTACATTTTCATGCCCAGTAGGTAATGCTAAAACATTCAAAAAACTAAACTTACTTTGGAAATTCTAAATATATCATCGGGTAGAGGAAGGTTGAAAAATGTGTATGTGTGTGTGTAGGAAAGGAGGGTCTGCGTGTCATTTAACGGGAGAGTGGAAGTGCCTCTCATATCCTGCTCAGAACTCTAAATTCCTGTTGTTATATCTCGAGATCCAAGTATGTTATGAGAGTAGTCAAGGACTCATTGTAAAGGTCTCGACAAAACCCATTAATATAACAATCAAAGTTATAATGAAATGAAATTTATATGTGTAAAATCCAAAAATTAGTGAAATCTTTGGTGAAATTTATAATGATCACTTATATGTAACGAAGGTTGAAATAAAATTCGAGAAAACATATTACAGAAGATAGAGGGACTCAAGACGAATTCAAAAAGTAATATGCAGATATATAACGTGAGTAAAGGACCCTAGGTCGAAGTTTAGTGGCCACGATGCTTGACATGCCAAGCGCGGCTATTAGTGACGTCATTGAGCCAATGGATATAAATAATGTGGAGCATATTATAGCCCTAGAAGAGTCTATGAGCGTTGATTTCAACAGGATCCGTGTATATGATAACCGTTCTATTTCAATAAATGTCTACATCATTCATTCATTCTTTCTTTTGTTTTCTTATTACATCCACAACCCCTCCACTCTCCTCCTGCAAATCTGTTCACATAGATGTTTTACACATTACGACAACGTTATAAACCAGAGTATCGTACCTCGTTCGAATTCTTTTTTGAACTAAAACAGTATATAAGGATGTAAAATAAAAAAGAATTATGCTTCAAAATCACAAAAAAAGTGTTTACTGGAGGATTTAAAACTAAACAGAGCAAGCGATTATATTTTAATGAAAGTCGTTTAAAAATTTATGTAGAAATATTGTGTTTCATTTTGACTTTAAAATGCTTTTTTAATTGTTATTATTATTATTAATTATAAGCGTAGTATGAATTTCTTGTACCAAATTTCAACATTGCATAATAAAACTTATCCCTATTCCTGTATTTGTTTGTTTTAATCAAAATTGTTTATGTATATCGTTATAAATTCTCAGTATTGGCATGCTGTATGGAAGGAAATCAAGAAAACTCCTTCGACCAGCCTGCTTGAAGATGCGTGACTTACATATGCTTTCATAATCACTATCAAATGTTCTCCTTTCAGACAGCAACGCTCTTTTCCAGCGGATTTCAACTTGGATTCTCACAAACTAACTACATACGTTACCACTGAGCCATAAGTCGGTTATTTCTAATTATTGTATGCAGATCAAGAGGGGTCTACATTCAAATTGTTAGCAAAATTATAATTACACTATTCTAAAATCAGTAAACACTAAATCAAAAATAAGGAGAAATTCTACACATATGACTAATAAACAAACATAAAAATGTATTGGTTAAGATCAACTCGTTCGGCTCATTGGATCTGTTCGTTTGTATATACTAGATTGCACCAAAGTATAGTTCATACATTCACTGATTGCTATGTCAAATATTAACGTGCCTTATGCTACTAAGCTATGGTTCTTGCATAACTTTAAATGCGAATTATTAGGAAATAAATTTATCGAATTGAAATTGCTTTAATCTTCAATGTATCGAATATATTTAATTTAATTTGATAGAAAATATTATAATTTTAATTGCAGATCTTATTTTCGTAGTTAAAGGTTTTTATTATTTGAATTTTGTTTCTTTGTAAATGTTGTTATGTTTGATTACTAGATTGGATAGGAGAGTCAGTACCTGTGCACGTAGTGCATCTGCCAAAGGTAAAATATAATAAAACAAAAGTATCACAGAATTAGCAGGAATTAAAAAAAATTAAAGCAAACAGTTTATAGGAGGGAAAGAAGTTAAAAAAAAATAATAAAATAAAAAGGGGGCGGGGGACAAACCAGGAGATGACAATTAAGCAATATCAAAATACATAAATGCCCAATAGAAGCATATAAATACATAGCAGACATACATACATAATGGAAATAAATAGAATATATAGATATATAATCACAAAAATAAAAAACTTTAAGGAAACAGAAAACATACGAACAATTGAAACTGAAGATCAGAAATAAAGTTTGTTAATGCAGGGTGGAGTTTGATATTTTCAGAAATGGAATTTTCTTTTTAACATAGTTCTGCAGTACTCACTGCCAAGTCAGAAGAGAGGACGATAGGAGATTTCTTAGAACTGGAGAGTAGTATTGCAGATGGGTCATAGAAGGAATTAGGGAGGCTTGAGGTCATGATTCCATCCTGCTGTGTAATATGGATAATGTTATTTACCTTCGGTGCGGAGGAAGAATAGTTGAGCTTTAATTAAATTATTTTTCATGGTTATCGATATTTAAAAACAACTTTCTTGAAAGCTTCGCAATATGATCGTCTATTGATTCTATTTGTAGGCTATGATGTAGCACATCATTTCGAATGAACCAGGGAGCTCTTGTAATTATTCTAAGAATTTTATTTTGGATAACTTGGATTTTATTTCTGTTTGTTTTTTGCAGCAAGGCCCCAGATGAGTGCTGCATAAATCAAGATTGGTCTAAGGACTTCTTTGTACAAAAGGAGTTTGTTTTGTAAAGATAAAGTAGAATATTTTCCTATTAATGGCAAACTAAGATGTAATTTGTTCCAGCATTTTGTCTTTACAGTGTGGAGATGTTTCTGGAATGTTAATTTTCTGTCTAGAACTAGGCGAAGATATTTGACTTGATTGACCCGTTCTATCGGATCATATCTTCATATGGAAATCTAGCATGACCTTTTCCGAAAATGATGGCTTTACTTTTGTCTATATTGACAGAGATTCTAAATAGTGTAAGCCACTCTTCCAGGGAGTCAAGGAAATTTTGACAATAATTATTGACAATAATTATTTTTGATGTTACAAATTTGATAGTAGTTTCCTTGAACCAGGGCTGCTGAGTAGTCAGCGAAGAGGCAAGTACTCACACTTTGAACTTTTGGAAAGTCGAACGTTTTATTTATTTTTTTTTTTTTTTTATTTATTTCCAATGACAGATTATGAACAGTTACATCAAAAAAGAACAACGAAAAAAAAAAAAAAAAAAAAAAACTTACAACAACAAAATAATACAACAAAACATGTTGAAACAGAGTTCATTAATCTAACAAAAATGCCAAGTTGCAGATCTTTTAGCCACTGAAAAGTGTTACAAGGTGCACCACGGGGAGGTAGATCTTCTACTCACCCAAAGTCGAACGTAAAGATGTTATAAAGTATTGGGCTGAGTACGCTACCTTGAGGGGTGGCAGCTTTAATTTGACCAATACGAGAAAAAGACCCCGTCGATACTGACTCTGAATGATCTATTTTGGAGAAAGTTGTAGATTATATGGATAAGATAATGAAGGAATTTAAGTTGAATCATTTTTGAAGAGGAGGCCACAGTGCCATAATCGGTCAAAAGCTTTTGAAACATCAAGAAAAACACCTCCGGTTAATATTTTTATTATTCATACTTTCCGAAACAATGTTAATCACTCTTAAAAGTTGATGAACTGTTGAATGATGGGGACGGAACCCAAATCGTTCCTCAGGAAAGATGTTGCTATCAATACAATGGCTAGAAATTCTTTTCTAGATAATTTTTCAAAAATTTTCGCACAATTAATGAGACTGATGGGTCAAAAATTCTGTGAAAATATGATCCTGACCTGGTTTAGGTATCATCTTTATTGTTGCATGTTTCCTTGAGTCAGGAAGTGATGATTAATAATACATTTGTTGAAGATTTTGGTGAGAAATGTAATAGCTGGGAGAGGTAGGCACTGTAGAGCTTTATTCGGAATGGCATCTGGGCCAGATTATTTCCTAATATTGTTTTTTATGATAGTCATGACATCATTAGGGCTGATGAGGGATGGAGATAATGAATACGAGATGTTGGAGATGAAGTTTTCTACCATAAAGATGTGATCGTTGTCGTATGGCTCAGAGTTTTCTTGAAATGATAGTTCCAAGTTGTCGACGAAGTCATCCGCTTTTTCTCTGGGGTGTAGACCATACCATTGTTTCCTAATAGGAATGGAATATTATCTATTTTTTTTTCGTAAAGTGGCGGTTAATATAATAAAGGGAGTTGTCCTCCGGGCCTTTAACGAATTCGTTCCATTTGGAGTTCTTAAGTTTAGAAATTTCCTTTTGATTTTGTTTTGAAGAATGTTTAGATTATTTTGTAGGGAGGATATCTAGTTTCATGCCATCTTTTTTCTTATGCTATTTTTGATGTTGATGAGGTGTTTAATTTCCCCTGGGAGCTTATGGTGAGCAGTTTTCACTCCCCTAGTATTGCTAGAGAGGTTGATTGAAGAGGAAATCGCCACGTTAAAAAATTAAGAGCTGTGTCGATGACACAAGAGTTGTTTATTTTAGGATTTCCGGGAATGATAGACGATAGGTTATCGTAAACTTTTGTCCAGTTGATTGTGGTTAGGCTTCGGAATTGTGATGGTAAAACAGAGTTATTTTCGAAGGAGAAGATTACTGGGTTATGGTCGTTTGAAAGATCATTGATAGAGTTCGTGATTCTAGAATTGAAATTATTGGTAATAGCAATATCCAGAGTTGAATTTGTGTTATAGGAAGTTGAGAAATAAGCTGGTTGTGCTGGAGCTGTAATGGTTAAACTATTGAGATTCGACCAGGAGTAGAGCAAGGACGATTAGTGACTGGCGTATGGTGACGAGCCAGTCGCTCGGCAACCATGGACCAGACGTTTTTTATTGGTAAGAGATCCGGTGAACGTGCAGGCCAGGGCAACAGCCGAACATTTTCCATATCAATGAAGGCCAGTAATGTATATATATAATCAAGGTTAGTGTATAATTCTGGCTATAAAAACAATGCCAATAGCTAAACGCACACACACAATTATTTAAAAGCTATCCAAAGAAAGATTTAAAAGGCATTTTGTAACACTGCCACTATTTTAATGGTTTTTCCTCATAAGAAATTAAGAGAGTTCAATATATTATCTTATATCTGCTAATCATGCAACTTTAATTATTAGCAAAGGTCCTTATATAAATAAAATGATTCTTTTACATTGTTCACCAATTTTTTATTGTTGAACTTCTGATGCATCTTGCAAGACTATTTCAAAAATATACAAGAAAGGCAATATTAATTTTTATAATGTTTTTTTAAAATTAATTTGATATATGTAGATATACATCAGTTTGGTTAAAAGCACTTGCAGATTTTTATTTTATTATTATTATTTTTTTTAAGTTCCTGATATTCTAAAATAATTAACAGTTGGATAGATAAGTAATTCTGCCAGGATGAATTTTAAATTTTGTATAGTTAACTAACTGACAAATTGTTTTGCATTCAGAAAGATATTACAATTTGAAAAAATATTTTTATGAATAATCAGGACATTCTAATATTACTTTTTGCTGTAATCTGGTTCTGAAAAATTCATTTGCATCCGAAAATATCCAAAAGATTTTTTTCCTATAGCAGATTTCAAAATTTTTATATTTTAAAACTAGGAATATATTCAACATTCCATGCAAAATAGAATTTATAGAATCATTTTCCTGACACTGACTGTTGCAATTAAAAATTCTTCCAATGTAGTTACAATTTTAAAATAATTAAGATCATGTTTCTTAATAGATGACAAAGTAAATTGTGTTAGATGAGCATGCAATTTTAATCACTAAGTTAATTATAATAATACTATGAAATCAAACATAAAAAAAATTATCATTATTAAAAAAAAAAATCCTTATCTAAGAAAATCATTCATTATAATAACAAACAAATTTGATAATAATCTGTTTAATTTTTAGAACATTTACTTCTGATTAAAGATTTCAATAACACAATATTTTAAATTATAATTTATTCAGTGAAAATTTTTTTTAAAATTGTCTAACATTCATAATAAAATTTTATTGAATTTTATATTATTTTATAACATTATATGAATATTCCATAATTAGTTTTTGTCCTTAATTATTACTACCTCTCTCTGTAATAACATTTCTTTATAGTAATATTTAAAAAAAATTAAGAAAAAAAAAATCACTAATGTATGCAGTTGTGGGTACAATATTTATTGAGAACTCATCTACATACAATCCTATTCATAACATACAATGCATATTCATTCATTTAAGCTTTGGAAATATACAATAGCATAAATATTTGCTTCTCTAATCATGTATTTGGGAAATTCAAAAATAATTTTAGATTAATATTTTGAATTTCTTTGTTATAATAATTGCATTATAAAAATATTTTTAAAAAGAAAAAAATGATATGTTCATTTAATAAATTTATAAAATATTTTTCATATAATAACAAGAATTTTATATCAATTTTTAAGTTTTAACAAAAATAGTAAAAAATATATAATTTGTTATATTATCAAACTTTCAGATTTTATATCATACATTAAATAATACATTTTGAATATCTAATATAAAATTTTTTGGGGAAAAAAGAAGATTATTTAAACATACATTTGAAAATAATTTTACCAAAATTGGGATTATGTTATAAAGTAAACATTATTATCCACCAAATATGATAATATTTGATTTTATTCAAAATAGATTCACTTTACAACAAATTACAATTAAAAATTGTGTTTATATTTGACACAGGAACCCTTTTTATTTATTTATTTATTTTTTTTTTTTATCAAACTACTGTTCAAAAAGAAATTAATACAAATTACACATGTTACTTTGAATTAAAAAAAAAGTCATGTGTTAAGTACAATAAAAAATTTGTTTTGAAAAAGAAAACTTTTAATCACAAGAGATTTTTTTATCAGAACTATCAAATTTTCAAGTAATTAACACATTTATTATTTGCTCGTTGACGTTTTTTTTAACATCAATCAAAGCATTAATGCATACAGAAGCTTTTTATTACATATATACTTCATAAGTAAAAAAAATAATTACACTTAAGAATAAATACATTTATTGCCAATATAATATATATTTTTTTTTGTCTAATAAGACAATCTTTCACAAAAGCTATCAAATAAGTATATAAAAATTATTATTAACAATTTAAACACAAAAGGATTTATAAAACTCTTTTTTAAATACTCGGTTTAATCAAATCAAATGCAGAAAAATAGATACAAAATCTGTATAATAAATATATAACTCATTTGTACTTTTATTTCTGTTTCTGAAATTGGAATAAAAACATGCATTATTTTTCATTTGAATTTTAAATTGTAAGTATATTTAGGAATTAGGAAAATATTTTTAAAATTTATTAAAATAACCTTTGATGATGATTTTTAAAAGACAATTTATAACAATTTCTATAAAATTTATACAAAAAAAAAAAAAAAAAAGTATATCAAGAATCCTAATGCCAAATATTTTTCATACAAAGAATAAGAATTTTTTAGTAAAAGGAACGACAAAAATAGTAAAAACATAAAAAGTAAAATACACCCTTGGGGCAAAATATGAAGCATCTTTTAAAAATATTTATTTGGAAAGGATCTAAAAATAAATTAAATCAAGGCCATAATTAATCATAGGCAATAAATATATCGAATTTCAATATTTGATGATACTTGCTTGGGCTTTATGGTAACATGAATTACTTGGGGATGGTAAACACATATTTGCAATATTGTTCAACATTAATACTATTTTTTTAATATTCTGTTTATGAGTATGAAAAGATCTTTTGGATGTTATAAATGCTGCATTAGATTAAAATAAGGCTACATTAGATTAGACTGTGTTAATTAGTACAAGTTGTTCAAAGTTAGTAACTTAATTAAAAATCCCTTGAAGTCGATGTGTCACTAATTGCCTTACTAATCTGAAATTTATGGCTATGTTTGCATCTTTGAATATTTTAAAAATTAATAATTTCAAGGACTTCATAAGTAAGTTGGTAAGCATATGTTTACTCATTTAACATAAATTTTAAACTCCCTTAAATATTGAAAATGTTTAATTTTTAAAATATTGAACATAATGCATAAGGTAACATTCATAAAACTAAATTATTCTGCTTTTGAAATAAATGCTTGATAAACAAATTTAAAAAAAAGAAAAAGCAATACTTGAATGAATATCATTTTAAATAATTTTTTTTTTCCAATGCAGCTGGCAAACAGACATGGACGTCTTTGGATGCCTATAAGGGCTGCACCGATGTTACTCACTTTTACATTACCCAGGGGGCGCGTGTAACTTGATGGTAAGCAACGGACGCGGAGTAACAATGCCCCCACAGTGCTCTACGATCCTATTAGGACCGGGACCTACGGCTTAAAGTGGATTCCGAACCACTACAACACCCATGGGCAAAGCCGGGATTTGAACCCGATACCTGTGGTACCGAACGCCAGAGCGCTAGCCATTCGGCCATCTAGCCCCCCATTTTAAATAATTAGAATTATCAAAATTAATTTTAAACCTGTCAGTAGAAATGAGTTGCATGAAATTTTTCTTAAATGATACTAAAAACAACAACAAATAAATATTTAATGATATTCCATATTTTGTCTAAGGCTATAACAAAAATGTTTACACAAGGGAAAGAAAAATTAAAAGCATTTTGAAAATTGCATTAAATAAATATTTGTCCAATACACCAATATAATTAACAATATAAAAATAAAAATTCGAAATTGAGACCAATAATCACAAGTTTTTTGTTAAATAATAATTAATCATTAGTATATTTATGTGTACATAAAATAAATACTTTCATAAATGCAAATAAAATTGCAACATATTTTATATAAATAATATATGAACAACACTCAATTATATAATATATTTGTATATATAATACAATCATAAGTTTAATAATAGACACATAAATTATTTGTCAAATTCTCCTTCATGACAAATACTACTAAAATAAATACAATTAAAGCATATAAAAAATAAAGTATATTTATAAATTAAGTTTCAAATATAAAAATCATAAATAAAGAAAAAACTTTGGTTTTCTAACTAGTTAAAAGTAATGATTAATAGTTTTAAGGAAAGACAAAAGAGCATATATTAAGTAGCATGACCACAGAAACAATATAATGATCAATAAATAAATTAAGAAAAATAATTTCAGGTTCAATTATCACAGTTTTGAAAGATGTAATTGCAAAATACATTAAATGGTAATTGTCCATTATAACTGAACAAATATATATATATACTAGTTCATTATAAAACATCTCCTGTCTCGAAATCTGGCAGTAGGCAGATGGCTTAGGCCCATCATGGGGCTGTTTGCACCAATGCAGAAGTTCATTAGAGCTATTATGAATTTTTTCCTTTGTATGATATTTTTATATATTCATTTTTCCATGTTAAAATAAAAATTGAGAGAAACATTAAAATATTGAATTAATTTGGTTGAGTGTTCAATAAATATAACAATTTGAGACTAATTCAAAAAACAGATTGGCATAATTTTTTTTTAATTAAAAAAATTTGTTTCACTTGGAAATATACTTAAATATAGATATAAGACACTCACCAAAAATAGAAATTCTACAGGTATCTGAGAAGGAAAATTGTTTAAG
This sequence comes from Caerostris extrusa, assembly GCA_021605095.1. Taxonomy (NCBI): domain Eukaryota; kingdom Metazoa; phylum Arthropoda; class Arachnida; order Araneae; family Araneidae; genus Caerostris; species Caerostris extrusa. The sequence goes on along the minus strand of BPLR01008967.1, from coordinate 53,167 downwards.
GATGGTAAACATTTGAGACTCATTTATAGTTGGTGTGAAAAGATGGCATTGATATTTGTTTAGCTTCAATTCATAGCATAAACAAGATAAGTTCAAAGTATTTGGCTTTAGTTATTGCAGAAAAGGAGAAGTTTCTATAAACTCCTACTAAGGGATTTCATACCTCTTGAGTTGTACTCCCTTAATAAGATCTCACCAGTTCCCTATTCTCTTAAGAATCTAGTAATATGTTCTGTATAGTTCTGTAATGTAATAGTGTATATGTATATGTTCTGTAATAGTTTTTGTGTTTTAGAGATAATATTATGAAATAAATCATCTATATTAATCAAGAAATAAATTATTTTGATCTAACACAAAGAGACAACATTACAGTTATAATGAACAAGAACTCATTAAGCTCTTGCTTGAACTTTAAAAGTTATAATGGAATGTAAATAAAACTAGCAGCTAGAAAGCAAAAAAATGACATAGAATATATAAGCACTTTCAATATAAAAATAAAATGCAGCAAACAGATTATGCACATAATTTTTTACAAACAAAATCTTTACAGTTCCATTCTTAAAAATGCAATGCTGAAACATAATTTTTTTAATTATTAAACTTTTGCATTGGTTTTACATGCAATTGATTTAATTTTTGTTTGGGGGAAGGGGGGGAGAAGTAAAAAGTTCTGTAAAATATAAAAATTAATAATCAATATTTAATATTTTATAGGAAAAAAATTTCAATAAATCCTATTTATATCTATTTTCAAAGTTTGTTTGTGTGACCGCCTATGCGCAATGTCCATTTATATCTTATTTTCCTAAATAATACTTTTAATGCAAAACCTATATCAAGCAAAGCAAACTTTCAAAATTAGATTAATGTTCATTAAAAGGACCCAATTTGGAATAAATTAGATTTTACGGTGATCTTTCCTGGTTAACATTATTTTTTAAGCTGCTGCACTGTCTGATTTTTTACCCTTTCTTCTGACCAGAATTCTCAACTTTCTCATCTCTGGATGTCAAAAATTTGATAGCCTTGGGGGTCCCAACAAGAAGTTCACACTGATTTTTATTGTTAAATTTGCAATGCCACCCAAGGAAAGATAACTATTCAATCGGACCAAAATTGACTTTAAATGAAAGGCAGCATATAGATCTATAGAAAATGAGGAGATAACAGACATTTGGTAAGAACCTAATATGTAGACCCGAATCAACTGCTAGAAGTGAAGAAAAAGAAGAACAAACGTGAATCTAAATGAATGATTTAATAAGTTTTATTTTCTGAAGCTGTGCAACACAAAATTATGTGTGCTAATTATATATATATATATATATAATTATGAATAATAATTACTTTTAAGTTTCAGTATTATATATGTTGAAGATACTTAACCTCCCACCCCACCCGAAAAATAAAAGATGTATTTAATTTATGAAAGGAACATAAGAAAAGATTAAATAATCACATTTTTTTATGCTAACAATGTCACAAATAAATGCGAGAAATATAACAAGAGGATAATAAAAATAAAAATACCAAAATAATTACAAGTACTATAAGGAATAATAAAAACAATAATTAAATATACATTTTCATGTTTAATAAATATAAATATCTTTTAAACATCATAGCAAATTAATATAAAAATACATTTAAAATTGATAATAATAAATTAAAAAGAAAAATATGTAAACTTCTCAACATTTTAAAAATAATTTTTCATTTTAAAATTCACACCAAATTTGAATCCCTCAGTATTGCATTAAATATAAAAACAAATATGTCTAATTTTAAAACTACACATTTGAATTTTAAATAATCTATAACTACATAATAATATTTGATGATTATAATATAATGAATTTATTATTTATTTTATATAAGGAAGACTACTGATTAAGAAATGAATTACATTTTCAAAATACTTCCATTTGTTCAATCCATAAATAAAGTAAATGATACCTAAAGAAGACATTTGATTAACATAATATATCAACAAAAAGTTGAAAAGGATTTGAATTTTAAAGTAAATTCAAAATCAATTGAGGAATTTGACAAGTAAGGATAAATATATTTTTAGAATATTAATAAAAATATTTATAAAATACATAGAATAATTTAACTTCTATAGTCTTAAATTTTTAAAAATTATTAAATTAACTGAAATTATTAGAAAGTTCTACATAAATTTTTAACGATAGAATCACATTTCTATTTTGATAATATTTATAGATATTTGAATTATAAAAAAGAGAATAAGATTTTTAATGAATTTCATATTATGTACACTGTTTCTATAAGCAGAGAACGACTTTTCTTATTTACCTATTACACACATCATGCAACATACATTTCAATTAATGCTTCACATAAATTAACAGTGAATAAGTATTTACTACAACTTATCTATTCTAATAAAACAGAGCAACTGATGATCAAAATACATTTTATCATAGCAGGAATTTTTCTTAATAAATCATAAAAAAATGAATACTTTATACAATAACTGAGATTTTTTTGACTAACTATAAAATCTCAAACAAAAATATTTGATCATGAAACTATATTGCTTTCAGATAAAAGCATACGAAAATATTAGGCATGCATTCATAATGTGGAATGAGATCAATGAAGGGTGTTCTAATAAATATATTTCCAATCTTTATCCAAAAGATAAATATTTTTATCTGAAAAAGAATAAAACATCATAACATCAAGAAACAACAAAAAAAAAAAGGATATTAATTTCCAAAAATTAAAATATTTATGACTTCTTATTTCATTTCTTTTCTAAATTGTACTTATAAAAATAGGAGATTTCTTTGTGAGAAAACAATCACAAAACAGATCACATTATTCATTCAGTAACTTTGATAGTTTAAGATGGAAAAACTTTTAATATGTTTCACATGTATTTTGTATTAATACTTTTAAATTGCTCTATTATTTAATAACATTTTTTTAAGATTAATTAGTTTTACTTCATTTATTGTATTTTTCATTCTGAATTATAAAACAGCTAAATTTTTATTTTATTGTTATTATTTATTTATTTGTTATATGTAGTACACACCTACAGTCAATCGAATAAAACTGTTATACCATTTCAGAAGCTAATTGCATTATTTCCAAGTGACAGATAAAAAATGCCTTAAATAGTACCATTATAAGAGAATTGTTAAAAAAATTAATAAAATGTGAAAAAAAAGCTATATGGTATAAATTATGATTTTTTAACCATAAGATATGGTAATTGCCCAACTTATGGCCCAATGCCAATGTATATAATATCATGCAAGAGGACTAGGCTGGAATCCAGTGGTGACATTGTCATAGCCACTGTTTCCGAAATAGGAGATTTGATGATGATTAGGATAATATATGTATAAAGCATACTGCATCGCTAGTCAAGCTGATTGGTGGGAGTTTTCAAAGTTTTCACCTATACAACATGCAAATGCAGGGTAGTTACCCTTGAAAATTTTCCCAAAAGACACTGTCATCCCTTCAATGTGTTGTTTATGGTATACATAAGTGATACACAAAGGCCCCATCGATATTAAACAAACAAACAAAAAAAAAAAAAAAAAAAAACATATTGTATTTTTGAAAGCACTGTACAAGTACATAGTACTATCATATGTCATTTACACTTAAAATACCATACAGTTATAGGCAGAACATAAATTCGAAAAAAATTTTGCAATACCATACTTGGATAATTTAACTATAACTGTTATATGAAACGGTTTTAAATTACCTAGTCACATCAATTCCATTTCAAATGGAATAAATTCAGACTAGAGAATATATATGTATTAAATATCATAGCAAAACTTCAAAAGAAAATCCAAAAAAAAAAAAAAAAAAAATTAAATCACTATACATTTTTTACATCATTTATTGTTATAATAAATATTTTGTTGTTCTGTTATACAGTATACAGTTAAGTGTAATTTCACAGATTTAAATGTATTAGCTTATTTACTTATTCAGTTCAATTCTTTAATTTATACACAGTTAAAATATGTTTCTGTATACCTGCTAAAAAATCAAGAAATAGCTAATATAATTGACAGACTTGCCAAATTTTTTTTTACATAAAATTTTATAGCACAATTTGATTTCACAAATGTGCATATACAGAAGGATGAAGACATATTGCTCTTGTATAATTTTATTCTCTTCAGTGCCAATGTAAGCTAATAAAGTGATAAATATTCAAATTTAATCATTCTCAATCATATTATTTCAATAATGAGAGTAAATTATTTTATATTTAAATTGTAGATAAATAAACTTATTTACAAAAACGAAACCAGATCGCTGAATAACAAAATTAATTTAAATAGTGAAGTCGTTAGTAATAGTTAGAAATATTTTCAACTTTTAATAGGAAAAAAAATTATAGTATACACTTATATCTAGTTTTTCTGAAATTATGTTTTGTAATACTTTAATGTTATGATTCAGATAGAATTTTTGCACAGGAATAAATACTTTTTGATTTATATTATCAAGGTAAAACTAGTAAAAGAAAAACTATCAAATTTAACAAATGTTCATTAAATATTTTAAATTCAATCAAAATATTTTACCTCACTATTATTTGTTGTATAATCCATTACTTATTACATATATTTGAAGAAAAAATATCTTAAAAATGCTTAAATTCGATAATAATTTATCAAATTCATAAGTTATTTATCAAAGCATCATTGTTTGGATGCTTTTATTATTAGTAACTAAGAACTTTCATAAAGTTAGCAGATCAGAAATGATAGCAATGAAAATTAATACTTCAAGATAAAGTTGAATTATATTATGTAACTGCAGAATTTGAATTTATGAAATACTTACCATCTAAGAATCTGAGCAAAATTAATCACTTTCCAGATGAGTAGGGTGAGGAACACTTTCAATGGTTTTGGAGTGATGATAGCGCTTTCTAGAGGCAAAATCGGCATTGTCTTCAGTTAATTGAGCTTCCTTCACTTCAAGATCAGGAATATTTGGAGCCACAATTATTTGGTCATAATCCATTACTTTGCAACTAAAAATATTTTTAAAAAATGAACTTAAAAAAAAAATTACATTTATGAAAAATTCAAATTACAATAACCAATCAGAATCTCTTTAAAAAATGTTAAGATATTAATATAGGCAAACTCTTTATTTGATGGTAAAAAGTTCAACAACTTGTCTTCTCATCAGGAAAAATCATAAATTGCAATAGGCTTATACAGGTTACCCATAAAATTTAGAACTTAATGTTATAACAAAAGCATAACAGCAATCTTAAAAAAAAAAAAAAAAAAAACTACAGAATTCTAAATTATTTTCTTTTCTTGAAAAACCTCATTTTCCCTTTGAAATAACATTGTTTTTGTTTTCACCATATGATCTTTTAGAACAATTATATATCAATTATATAATTATTCGCTCATGAAAAAAACTTAAATGAATATTATATATAAAAAGCTAATGTAAAAAAAAAAAAAAAAAAAAAAAAAAAAAAAAACAGTTACCATGGTAACACAGAGCATGTATATCCTTCAATATAACAAAATTAAAAGTGGTCAAGGAATGCACAGACCCCATTCCCAAAATAATACCCATATATTTTATGGGTAAAAAGAATTTTAATTCTTTCTTAATAATTACCAACAGTTTTTCCAAATAGTACAGCCAAAATTGAAAGGTGGTAAAATTTTGGCAATAAAGCGATTTTCTATTTGAATGTTCTACATAGGAGAAACAAGATTGTGGTAATGTCTAAAAGCAAAAACCTAATAAAAATAAACATATATCTTAAAATATGTTTTTAATTTACATTCAAAAGAGGATGAGTGTTCTGCACTAAATGTCGGACTGTATTGTTGGGAAGTATTGGAGAGTTCATTAGCTAATGACCTAATGGTCATTGTTTAATAATAGTTTATTTTTCTACAGAAGCATTTTGTACTGTAAGCATAACTGTACATATTTAAAAATAGTATTAAGATAATTAAAAGACCGGCATAACAAGTAAAAATTTAATATAACTAAATACATTTGAATATCTTAATGGAATAAAAAAAATTTTATTTTGCTATTGATATAAAAAGGCAAATGATTACAATCATCATAATTATTATGTGAAAGACAAATAATTTAATTCAAGCAAAATTAAAAATTTAAGCAAAAATACAGACTAAATAAGATTGTTAATGTAACATATAGTTTCATTTACAGTACATATTTTCATAAAACATATAGTTTCATTTACTGTACATATTTTCATAAAACATATAGTTTCATTTACTTTTTTATAAAGTTATTAATAGAAAAACTCTTTGCTAATATGTAAGTCTAAATCTGTTAATACAATATACACATATATATAGATAGAGAGATATTTACCCTAAACATCTGTAAAATATATTTTTAATCCAAGGGAATAACCTAAATTCTGCTATACCTGTAAAATTTAAGAAAAATAGTCAAATTTTTTGTAAAAATAACACACAAAAATATCTAAAATTTTTACAATGAAAAAAAAAATTAGTAACCTTTCCTTAATCTAGCATTTAATAATTCAGCACAAATCAAGCCTTCACTTTAGTATTTTTCATATGGATTCAGGCATTTGTTGACCTTGACCATCAAATGGCATCATCGCATTTGCCAGGTATTTATATTGTCTACGTGCGATCAGTAAGTGCATAAGCATATTAACTATGCAGATGTTTTTATCATTTAAATTTTTATCTAGAGTTAATTATTTTTGATATCCTCCTTAAACTATAGACACTCAATAAACTGGTAAATTACATATCCGAATTCTAGAATATTCTAGATTAAAGAGAGGTTACTGTAATAAAAATTACCTCGAAAGCTTCCAGGATTAACTTGACCAATATAAAACCACAATGCCAAGAGAATAACTAAAGATGACAAAGCATAAATCCATTGGACTAAAAACATCATAGAAATCTTCATTATTGCCTAGAGTATAAATATATATATTAACATTGAATAGAATAAACATTTCATGAATATTTTTTATTATCAAATATAATAAATATATGCATATTTACCCCAATAAGTGCCAACCACCTGTTACAAAAAATAGTATACCATTTTTTTTCGTTTAGAGCCTATTTCATTGTGGTGATATTTAGCTGAAAAATTTATATGGTAATTAGAAATAATTTTTGGAGATTTAAATATATATATATATATATGATATTTAAAAATCAACTTAAAAATAAATTTTCTTTGAATTTCAAAATGAATAAAACTTAAAAATGAAAATATTTTAAACAAGAAATAAACTTTACAAATATTTTTATATTTAAAAGTTTTATTATTAGTATTAAATTCATATTTTTATCTATTACTCAAATATTAAACAAAAAGTTTACTTCTAGATTAAAATTAAGACAAATATTTCAACATTGTAACCATAAATTCAAAATAAATTTTAATGAAATGCAATATAACCAAAGTATTATATTCATAAGTTTCAATGTAATTGGTTAAATGGTTATGTTACTACATAAAATAAAAGTGTATAAAGTTAAATGGACAGTATATCCAAGGTGTTAAGATTATTTTGAAAAAAAAAAAAAAAAAAAAAAAAAATACAAATACAATACAATACACATTTTTATGAAAAAATTCAAGTTATTTTGGGTATACTCTCATATATACACTTACGTATAACTGATACAATGCAAATACTTCAAAGCATATTTTACGAAATTTTATTAAAAAATTAAAACAACCAAATAATCAGTTTTTAAATCAAATATAAATAATTTTAATTGAAGTTAACAAAACAAAAATGAATAAATAAATGAAAAAAAAACTTTAGACTTAATTACACAAGGCAGAACAATTAATTTTTTTGATAGTTTTTTTTTTCCAACATCAAACAAAATAATTGTCCTTAGGTTTTGAGTTACAATTTAAGGCTGTTACTGGTAACATTTTGTGACATAACTTCCAGCTGTTATTTTAAATGTTCTTGCATTCTCAATATAAGAAAAAGCAACACATTTGTAGGATAAAAGATAAAAATTGTACAAAATACAAGAATTTAATTTTTTTTTAATAAAATCATTGTGCATTTGCTGTATTAAATGAGAAAAATTGTGGTATGAAAATGTTTCTTAAGTTTTATGAATAACTACAGATGAGTAAAGCTTTTAATAATATAAAGTAATAAAATTTAAGAGAATTACCTTGTTCAGCATTATTATCAACTGGCTGGTTCACACTAGCTTGAGAATTTCTACTTTCTACACTACGAATGGAACTGTGTTCATCTGGAGAGGTGACTGGAGAATCTGTAGCAGAAATACTCACACTACTACCTTCACGTACCATGCCCCGTTTGTGATGAGGCACGCGTTCAGGGAATAGTTCATCTAGATCAGTATCAGCCTATTAAAAAAAGTTTCAGGTTAAAGAGAAATAGGTAACTTTCAATCAAATAACAAATTTGTGAACTGTATGAAATGTTAAATAAAATCCAACTGAATTACAACTACTTATTGTTGAAAAAAACCTAATATAGTGCAATAGCTTCAAAGATTAAAAATATTTTTAAGATTCTGTTTGTTATCAATACTATAATTTTAGAAGCTTAATAATAGCTTAAATTTAAGATTACATTATTTGTTTATTTTAAATAAATGTTTTATAAATTTTTTTAATTTTAGAGTTGATGAATTTTTAATATTTTTAATTCAAGAAAAAAAAAAAAAAAGACTGGATAAATATACTTTATATATCTACTTTTAATATTTTCTACCCACCTATTTTTAAATTTACCTTTAATATTTTTAATTCAAGAAAAAAACAGGCTGGATAAATATGCTTTTATATATCTCTTGCATTAATAGCTCTAAGAATATCTTAAATATATCCACAAAGTCATGGGGATATATGAAAGTATGGCACAGTGATAAGTAGCTTGGGTGATTAATTCATATATATTGAAATATTGATATAAAATTGCATATTCGATTTCAGGCATCAATGTTCTATAATATTGATGTTAACATTGAAATACATATTTTCAAAACCAGTATAACTGTTTCAGAGATGAATGGCGAATCCAACATATGAAAAGAAAAAAAGCAATTTAACATTGAAACTAATAAGTGATTTAATAACAATTCCAACATCGAATAATCAATGTTGGATTTATCGGATGATATTCAATATTTGTTCGACAGCACTTCTGTATAATTATCTTCTTGTGAATTTTATTGCAATTTTATCTTCTTCTACTTATTGATTAGGATTCCAATTAGGGATATATTTAGCGAGTTATTTTAATTATTATTAAAAATTCTCACATAAAATAAAACTTAACTTGTAAAATTCTTAAAAAATAAAGTTGTAATATTACCATAAAAATTTACTGTTGTTATCTAAAATGTTAACTATCTAAAATGGATGAAAATTCTAAGTGTTGAATTTTTCAATCTATATTCCTCCAATTTCAATTTTTTTTTTTTTTTTAATATAAATTCTTCTGAAAAAAATTTATTTGCTCGTTTAGCAGGAATATAAAATTTTTTAGTAATAAGGAAATTTGTACTTATATTGCCAATTCAATCATAATGATTGATCTGATCTACTTGCTAAGTTTGTACATAAAGCTAAACATTTTTTGTTATATAATGGCTTATTCTTGTTTTTCTAATTGAAGAAACATATTCTCCTTATGATTTATAATTTTTTAACTTTTAAAGAAGAAGGAGAGGGGAGGGGGGCCTTTAAATATAAGCTTAATTTGCCCCCTTCCTCCTTTTTAATAAACTCACTAGTAATTATCTCCACAACAGTTTTTCTTAGTGTAGCTAAATTTATTGTGTTGCCTGATATACACTCAAGAGCCAAAACATTATGACCACCCCTACATTTTGCAATGAACTCACCTGGATGATGTGGAAGGCACGTGATCTGGTGGAAGTGGTATTTAACTGGTATTAAGTGGTGGTATTAATCCATGACAAGGCGGGTTGAAGCTGTGTTGCGCGCAAAGGTGGGCCAACTTCGTTATTGACAGGTGGTCATAATGTTTTTGGCTCTCGAGTGTATATTTTACTTATTTTTCGGCAAGATAAAAGTGGTACCCCACTTTATAGTCAGCTGAAAATTAAACACATGCACTCAATTATTTAATACTAAATGAAGTCTTAATGAGGTATTTGGCAATGAAATATGTATAATCAAATGAGAAAATTTGTTTTTAAAAGGAAATCATTTTGTGTTGAAAACAACAAAATAAAAAAGACAAATGAACTGAAATGAATATTGTTAATACTAAAAAATAATCATTAAAAACTATTTTTAAAAAAATTTGGTGGTTGGGAGTGCTTTTCGTTGTTTAAAATTCAAAAACAAGTTCCATATTTGAAGTTTTAAATCTGTATAAAATTGATATATCATATCACTATAGTAGATGCACTACATATCGATTTTAGAAATTTTAACACAATCTAGTCCTAGTAAATAAGAAACTATCACTGGTATTTTACCTTATTTTCCTTTGTGGAACCATATATCATTCGACCTTGACCTGGCATGTGATCGATGACAAAAGACGGACTCTGCAAACCTTGTTCGGCATATCTTTCTTCTCGTTTCTTTTGAATATCAAATGTCATTGCAAGAGAAAAATAGGCATACTCTACTGAAGCATATGTCAGGAGAAATGGTATGGTGACTATAGGAGCTAATGTATTGATGTTCCCAACCAAAACAAAAATGAAAGTAACACAAGCAAAAAGTACCAATGAATAGATGGGTACTTTGTTGGGGCCTTTCTGAAAAGTGATTAAAAAAAAATTAACAAAATAGGTGTCAACAATTAAAAAACTTATGATACAGATAGTTGAATAAAACATCCATTAGATATTCTTGAATAAAACATCTACTGTTTGTAATTGAAAGTTATCTTATAAAATGCTACATTAATTACATTTTTAAACAAATTAGTAATTTCAAATAATCAACAAACAATTGATATATTCTACACTCATGTCCATAAATTAAGGATAATGAAGTTCAGGCAAAGAAAGAGACAGAAGCAAAACAAATGTGACTTATTTGTAAAGTCTATTTATTAAACAAAAGGTAAAGAGCAAAAAAGATGCTATATGTATGACATAATTAATAAAAATTGCAATTTTTACTCCCTGGAGCAAATTTAAAAAAAAAACCTATTTACAAAAAACAGTATAACATGGTTAGTACGATGGTTAATATGGAGTATGTCTCCCGGACGATGCAATACAGGCCTTACAACGCCTAGGCATGCTGAGTATCAAATTATCAATCTGATCTTGGGGAATATTACACCACTCATCAAGCAATGCCCTCCGAAGTTCCGGTTGACAGGTGGGGGGGTTGACGGGCTGCATTTCGTCGGCCAAGCATATCCCACACATGCTCTATTGGATTCAAGTCCGGTGAATATGCTGGTCAATCCATACGGGTGATATCTTCAAATTGAAGGCATTCGTCTACAATGTTTGCACAGTGAGGACGGCGTTGTCATCCATAAACAGAAATTCAGCACCCATGGCGCCCAAAACAAACGTACATGTTGTTACAGAATGACATCCTGATAGATGTGGCCTGTCATCGTTACACTCTGAACATGCAGGTAAGTTCTGGAACCAAGAATGATTCCTCCCCAAACGAGCCATCCTGCACCAACGTAATGGTGTCGTTCAATGGTGTTCTCTTGGTGGTAACGGGTACCTGGCGCTCTCCATATGAAAGTCCGGCGAGAATCAGACTGCAAACTAAACCTGGACTCATCGGAAAAACATCACACAAGACCACTGTTGCGGTGTCCACAATGCATGCTCTCTACTCCAGGTTAATCGCAGGCGACAGTGAGTTGCGGTAAGTGGAACACATCTGACAGGCCTACGAGCATATAGACCAATGTGCCCCAAGCGTCTGGACACGGTCTGCCTTGAAACTGTCGTACCGGTAGCTGAAGAGAGCTGACGAGACAGGTCTGATGCTGTGCTCCGTCTGTTTCTTTTGGCAGTAACTGCGAAATACCGATCCTCATTCGGCGTTGTAACTCGGGGGCGACCTGTGCTGTAACATCTACTCACATTACCATCATCTTGGTATCGTTACCAAAGCCTGGAGATGACACTCTGGGCGTTTCCAAGTTCCTTGGATACATCCAGCTGGATACATCCACATTCCAGTCGTCCGATAATTCTACCACGTAAAAAATCATCCAAACGCTTCCTTTGTGCCATAACTATGCGGTTATTGCACTGAAAAGCTTTAAAGCGCTTGTGAACAATTTTACTTCTTTGCCACCATTCTTTATATACCCCTTCTCTTACACTCTCGTCATTGTGACGTACCATCCGCGCCATCTGGTGGTTTCCTGTAATTTGCATATTCTTCTTCAAGATGTGTGTGATAATTCTACAGGTGAAATTTTTAGTTTAGAGTTCAATTTCTGTGTGATTCGAATTATCCTTAATTTATGGACATGAGTGTAATTTTTATCATAAACAAAATGGAAGTAAAAATGTGAAACAAATTTTATATTAGATTTTTATGTAAAATGAAAAATGTAATGTTTAATATTATCAAAAACTTAGTATAAAGAAAATGATAATCAAAATTTTTAAAAAATATACATAATAGGAGCATAAGTAAAATATAAAACAAAATAAAAGGAATAAAGAAAAAATGATAATCATTATATAATAAATGTATGCCATACAGAATTTATATATGTATTAATTTATAGTATATAGTGAATTTGTAAGCTTTTTGTCATCTTTCAGCGAGAGGGGGCAAATTTAAATGGATGCAAGAAATAAGATTTGATATAGAATTTACTTACAATTTTAAGACAAAAATATTAATAAATGGAAAAGTAATGATTTTTTTTAAAAAAAATTTAAAAATAATATGAAAAAAATAGACTTAAGTTTCTTTCCACTGTTAAAACTGGAATTTTTAAAAAAAAACTTTTATTATTTAAAATAAAATATTTTTTAAATAGTAAACGATTGGCATTTTACCAATACGTTTTGTTAATTTAGCAGTTTAAAGCTATTAAAATTATTCATTGTTTCAAAAATAACTGTTAAAAATATATTCTTTTTTTCAAACTGACATGGTAAAAACTGAAACTTATTTAAAAAGATTACATATAAGCATTCTGTTTTTTTTATTTTTTAATTAATATTTGAAAAATTTGGAGAAAAATAAACGAGCAATTCTTCTTTGGATTCTCATTACTCTTTTTTAGAATTCTTTGTTCCCAATTGTTCTGGTATCAAAGAAGATATGAACTCATTAAATTATAAAAGTGTAGATCACTTAAGCGCATATAAATATGGATATTAAAAAATTTTTTTTAGGTTAATATAAATTTAATAAAATAATTTTTTGTTTAGTAATTAACAGGTAAAAATATGCATTAATTGACAAGTTTGTAATTGATTTTGTTTAACATTTATCTGAAAAGTAAATGATATTTTAAACATTTTGTAATGTAATGTGTACTATCAATGAATTATCTTGGTCAGTTAATGCTATCTATGAAACTTTTTTTCACTATAATTATTTTTATAAGCATATTACATATATAATGTAATTTAAAGGATGAAATTAAAGTTTTTATATAGAAGAAAAATAATCATATTAATACAAGAAATTTAAATTTCAGATATGTAAATTTTGACTCAAAATGGTTTCAATATTTTTGAAAATTAAAATAGTAAAATAAATATAATAATAATATGTATATGGATACAGAACACATGGAGAGACATACCCCTTTGCCAAAAAATCTCCGAAATGGAATAACATTTTCATTAGCCATGCTTTGAATAATCCTTGGAGTAGCATACAAAGATCCTAAACAAGCTGACATAGCTGATATATATAAACCAGCAAGTAAAAGAACTCCAATAGCAGAAACCTGAAAATAATTATTTTTCTACAAATTTCATTTATTAATGCTTAGTGTGTTTAATTTATTAATGCTTGGTTATATGAAGAGTTTAAAACATAAATTTATTTATGATCATATGGTCATCGCAACATTCTTATAATAAAGGTTGACAGCCCAATTCTTGGGATTACTAATATTTTCTAGGAGATAGAAGAGAGATTCTTGGATGACACAATAAAAAATAGCTCTGTATGGAATAATCTTGTTTAAATATTGGATGTTATTTAACTGTAAACCACTTTATACTTCATTAAATTTTATTAGATTTTCATGCTTTTCTTTTTTATTTAAGATCCTTACATCATGCTTTCATAAAAAACTATGCAAAAAATTTTAAGGTTAGAATTGGAGTAGTAGTTTTACAGAGTAAATTTTCAGTAGAATATGCAATAAAATCATTCCCACATAAAAATCAAAAATTGAAATTTCTTCTGTAAAAAGAAAATAACTTACCATCAACATTACTTAAACTTTTTAAATATATGACAATATTATATTAGTCCATGTAACAAGAATTACGTGCATATAACGAGAATTTTATATCACTTAGAAGACTAATATCAATTTATTACTGATTATTTCGAAATCAACCTAATATCTCAGATCATGGCTGTCCAACTTACAGGAGACTTCGAAGCTACAGCTGTTATAGATGTGTCATAACGTAAAATCATAAATTTCCTATAAACCTTGAAATAGTTACTAATTTATTTATTTTTTTGAAATTCTAATTATACCTAATAAGGAAAAAAATTCCATAATTCCAGAATATTCTGAGAAATTTAGTGCGAAGTGCATAATCTTATTTTAATTAAGAAAACCCAAATTCTTGAAATTCTATAACTGATTTCACATAAATAAAGAAAAACTGTAATTATATGTAAAAATTATTTTATACAAAATTTATATATTACATTCATTAAAAACTTGATAAATAACTGTGGTTAAATTAATATAAAATTAAATTGTTGCTTCAAAATGCCACTTTTCAGTATAAGGCGCTACAAGGATTGACAGCCTTGCTTTAGATATTAAAAAGGTTCATTTTAAAAATTATTCTCACATCAATGGAATGTATTATTCAAACTGATGTTTAAAAAAAATTTTCTATTAATATTATTTGCAAGTAATAGTACAGATTGAACTTACTTTTGAGGCAATCATATAATCGGTATGCAATGCCCATCTTTGGCATGTAGCCCCCAATCCAACGACAAAAATCATATAAATGAAAAAGCTAAAATGAGAGAAAATATTACAATTTATTAACTAAATTTTTTTCACATAATAATACACACATAATGCGAATTTTTTGAATTTAAATAAATTAAAGATAAAATTTGAAAAACTTGTATAACTTCTTAAATTTTACAATATTAAATGGAACCATAAAATATGTTATACTGTGATAAATTACTGTAGCATAAATTTTATTTATCTTACACACATTTAAAATAATTTATAACATTTCAATGCATTTTAATTTAACAGCTCAGTGGCATGTAACTGCATTATAATGGAATATATTTCAAAATGTAAAGATAAGGCGGCTTTTCACATTATTAAAAAATAAAAAGTATACTATTAATTTTTTTAGAAATTTCAAATTTTAATAAAATAAAATTATGTTTCCATAAATCAAATTACTTTAATTTTAATAAATACTAAGGTTTCAAAATGGCATTTGATAATGCTGTCAAAACTTTATTCTGATTTTAAAAATCCGACATAAGAATAATGAAAATAAATAAATTAGAAAATGATAAAAAATAGCGTGACATAAAATAATCCAATAAAAGTAAATTCTCTATACATCAAATTATTTTTATAAGAATTATATACAGGATTTAATTATATTCATACATAATATAAATATTGGATCTCAATTTACCTGGTACCAACAGATGCTAATGTACCAACAGGAATGTCTCTGGATGGATTATGTAAATCTCCACTCATGTTAATACCTGCAAGAATACCAGTCATGGCAGGAAAAAATACTCCAAAGACAGTAAACCAATTTTCATCATTGGTGTAATCAGGACCTGTATTATTCTTAAGATTTTCCAAGTTGTAACCAACGACACCATGTTCTGCAAGCAAAATCATATTTATAAAATATATATAACAGTAAATTTTATAAGAATTTTTTTTTTTTGAAAACTTTAGAAATAAAAAAAGTATTTAAAAAGTTCAGTAAATGCCAACCACCCAGTTTTGAAGTTTTATTTATGTCTATGTCAAAATATTATTGAAAATATAATATTACATATAGCTATCAAAAGTAATTAATCCATGTAATTTTGAAAATTATAACGCTACAATGATAAAATTAGAGAACAGTTAATAGTATACACTAGGCCTGGACGATAAATCATATATATTGAAATATCAATTTAAATCCGAAATAACATTGATATCCGATTCCATTATTCTTACAATAATGAAATTCTGATTTAAGAAATCCATGTTCTGTAACAATGTCAGTGCAATAGATCAATTTTCAAAACTAGTATAACTTTTCAGGGATGAACAATGAATCAGACCTGTGCAAGAGGAAAAAACAATTTAACAACAAATCCAACAATGGAATAACCAATAATTGAAATTAATACAACCACTTTGGAGATATAGTTGGATGTATTGATATCGATATTTAATATTTGTTCGACAGCACTTCCATTATTATTTTTAATGCAATTTCATCTTTTTCTACATATTGAAAGATTCTGATTAGAGATATGTTTGGTAAGCTATTATTATTATAAAGAATTTTCATATAGAATAAAACTTAACAAGTACAGTTGCATAAAAATTAAATTGTAATATTACTCTAAAAAATCTACTGCTGGATTTGTAATATTACCTAAAATAGCTAAAAATTCTAAATGTTGAATTTTTCAATCTCAATTCATCCAATTTTAATTTTTTATTTTTTAATAAATTATTTTGTAGAAAAATTATCAGCTTGTTTTACAGAAATAATTTTGATATATATTTTCCTTATTTATTATGTAAAGAAAAAGGTGGTATGTCATATTGAAGTTGTCCATGGAAAACAAAACAAATGTACTTAATTATTCAACACTAAACTAAATGAAGTCTAAATACGCAATTTTGCAATGAAATGTGCATAATGAAATGGGAAAAAGAAGATAATTAGTTTTTAAAAATGAAATTATTTTGTATTGAAGACAACAAAATAAAAGGCCAAGTGAAATGAAATTAATATAATTCATGATCATTAAAAACTGTTTTTTAAAAAATTTGGTGGACGAGAAGGTTCATAACCCCATTTTGTTGTTAGAGATTCAAAAACAATTTAAATGGTAGAAGTTTTATATCTGTAAAAAATTGATATATTGTAACATTGTGATATTAGATGAACTATATATCTATTCTAGAAATTTCAACATCATCCAGTTCTAGTATATATATTGAAATTATATACAACTAACACTTATTTTGGAATAGTATTTTATCATCAACATTAATGTTATTATGAATTCAAACAATTACAGCATAATAATCTAAATATTCTTTTTATAAAAATGATAGTATTGATATTTATCATTAATGAGAAACTTGGTATTATATCCAGTGATAATAAAGCATCACTATTATTAAAACTGAAAATTTTAATACCTATAAAAATATTAATATTTTCTTTAATAAAGTAATAAATTAAAAAAATTCTCTTATAAAATTATGATTATATAGATATTAGAATGAACACATTTTAAATACAAATTCAATGGGAAAAATATTAAAAACACTAACTATTTAAAAATTTAGAAATTTTTTAAAAAAGAAAATCAGATAAATAGAAACATTAATAAAAAACAAAAGCCTTTTTTAATACAAACCAACATCCACTTGAATAAAAGTTCCCACAGCTAAGTCCAAGGCAGCTAACAATAATATTATCAATAATCCAAACTGCAAACGTATGACCCATTTTACACCTGCCATGTTTATACCTATAATTTGAAGGAAGACTGTTTACATATACCCCTTTAACATAGGCCAATAACTATTTACAGCCATAAATAAATTTCAAAAAATGGTCACAATTCTACATAAATATAATTTCAATGCTTGTTCATAGATTATCATAAAATGTAATAACATCTTGACATAACTTTAGTAAGGATTTACCTAAAAGAAGAATTATTGTTCCCATAGCAACAGCTCGAATTGCCCACACATTACTGATCTCAAGCACTTGAGAAAGGACTCGGCAAATCCCATCACATGAAGTGCACAACTCACAGACTACAAAAAGAAAAAAATAAAATATAAATAGTATACATTATTAATCTAGTTTGATATTTAACACCAATAAAAAAAAATTTAATGCTTACTTGACCAAAGCAATAAATCAAACTGACTGCACCACCCATGCGAGTTCCAAATATGTGGGATAAAAGAAAATGAACACCTCCACTTTCTAAATTGCATCTCTCACAGATTCCAATACCAGAAAAAACAGTAGTAGTTCCAATAAAAACTGTGAGACATACTATGCCTATGGACTGAGCAATACCAGCATTACCCTAAAAATGTAAAGACTACATCTAAAAACTACTTCAACCAGTTAAATTTTTAAATAAAAAATAATCAAAATGTTTATATTGAAGATATAATATATGGCTTACAACAATCCATCCAACTCTGAGAAATATTATGACGCTGAACAAGTTGATCATACATGATGTAAAAACTCCATCCCACACTCCAAACAAAACTGGTTCTGACAAAAAGAAATTCATTTTCCACCATGGTTTATTACTTGCTAACTGAAAAGGAAAAATAATGTAAATTTAAATATTCCTACCATAATAGCATACACAATTAAAACATCAAACATTTAATAATAATTTTTTCATATTTTTAACGAATACTATTATTACTAATTAATTTCTTCAATACTCTTACTGAAAATCTTTAATTTATTGATTTATTTTTTCACCAGTTTTTGGATATTTAGTCAAGCAAGTATAATAGTTAAGGATAATAACCAAAATGTTGATTTCATTAAAACAGTGCATTTTATAAAATTGATTTTTTATTGTAAAGGCATTTGATACGCTACAACGATAAGGGCCTATCATTCAAAAATGAATCACGGAATAAAAAATTATGACAGTAAACTCATAAATAATACAAAACTGAATTTAAAAATCAAGTAATATTATAAATATTAAGACAAAATGTAAATTTAAAATAATTTTAAAAGAATATTTTTATACAAGAAATTTCTAAGATAGATGAGCATAGCAAAGTTTTAAGTATTTACCTGATCTTCATGAAATAGTTCTTTATCCCCTTTGTCATGGAATTGGGAACTTCCTTCTCCTCCCCAAGATCCCAGAAGTGGACCCTTTTCCAAAGATGGTTCCGCACTGAGGCCATAACGTTCCCAATCAACTGATTTAGTGGAGCGTGCAGAAGCATCTTTGTCAGTTGTCATGATATATAATCACATTAACTTATAGCTTAAACAAAGAAAAAGTTCATCACACTTTTATTTATTTATAATTAAAAATTATACATTAATAAAACAAGTTTTTAAATATTTTCGTATTCATTTTGATCTACAATAAACATTTATAACTTTTTTTTGGAATTATACATATAAAGATTTTCATAATTTCAAGACCTATATTTAGCCTGACTCATGGCCCAACGGTAATATGACAGCTAGCCTGTAGGAGGGCTAAGGTTTGTATCCACTTTTAGCATTATTGTAGCCACTGCTTTAAAAAACAAGATTCGATGGTGATTGTGGCAAATGCGTAAAGGATCTCTACTTGACAGTCAGTCTGTCTGGTGAGAGTTTTCTGCGTTTCTCCCATACAACAAGCAAATGTGAGACAGTTCAACCCTAGAAGTCCTTCCTCATCACCTGTTTGTAAGTTGTTCGTGGTATAAGAGGTACATGAGACTCACCAATGCTAAACCACAACAACAAAACAAAATCCATATATACAACTTGCTTTTCATGTGATACACAATATTTTATTAAGTAAGAGTTATTTTTATTTTATTTGCATAAAAGACAAAGTTTTATCTTGCAATTGAAATAATTCTTAAAATGAAAAATTCGATTAAGATTAATTTTCTTGTGTTATATTTGTTCAAATTGTCATCAAGACAGTTGAACTAGGATCAGACAACAGATCGTCCTAGATGTTGTATTTTCCTCATTAAAATAATTTTTCTCATTGAACAATAATCCTTAATGCTTAAATTTTATTTGTAATAGGTTTTATTTATTATTTTTTAGTCTTTGTAAATATAAAATATTCTATAAAACTATTTATTAGAGGGTAACAAAATGTAAAGATATTTTGCATAACAAAACATCACAGGAAATATTTCAAACTAACTAATTATTAATTTGAAACTATAATACAAAGTTGACCTTTTTGCATAAACAATTTTCTTACCTGGACCATAATCAAATCTTACAAGACACAGAATGTAAACAAAAATATTTATGAAAATTAACATAAGAATAACCAAATTTTCATCACATAAAACATCTTGCACATTCTCTACTTCTCGCATACATAAAATTTAAATAAAATGATTATATTATATAATATATACATATTAAATACAATGATGCTTGTCATTTTCTTTAGGTGGACAAATCAGATAAAAATATTTAGAACAAAAACTGATTTTGAACTGAAATTTTTTTGTGATACATCACTTGTTTTAATAATTGTATAACAAAGAAAAATTTAATGAAAGAAAAATTATTTGAAACTTAAACTTATTTATTTTAATTAAAAAACAGCAATAAAATTATTCATGATTTTTAATTAAAAAGTAATACTTTTAAATAACTAAAATTTTATTGTGTATCCCATAAAAATAACCTTTAATAAAATTATTAAACTAAGAAATATTATATAAAATATTAATTCAAAATTGTTGTTAAATGTTATAAATTGTATGTGTATTACATGCCATATGGTATCCAGGTAACATAACATATGGTTAATTGCCATGGTGCTTTATAACAGCACAACAATAAAAATTGGATTGCTACAATATTTTATACCTTAATTATCATTTAACAACAATTAATTTGGTAATAGGTTACATTTCAAATGTAGTAAATTAATTTTTCAGACTTTAGAGATTTATTACTTATTGATAAATTGACAGAATATTCATGAATGTATTCATTTGTAATTTTTAAAAATTAATTCTTGCAAGAAATTTAGTACATGAGTATCTAGAAGTATAAATTTTTGAAGGTTTAATAAATGTGCATATGGTAGTTCAAAAATATCAATTTATTTATTAAACATAAAAAATATTGACAAGAAACACAACAAATTGCATTTCAAACATTCTTATAAATTGTACTATTTTAAATAAGTAGGTCATTCCTTTTCTTATTAAACAATGGGATATACTTTGAGTTCATTCATGTAAGGAATGCAATTTTCATTTTATTTTAATATTTAAAAACTTTTCGTTAATAATCGGCTATAAAACTTAACATCAAAGAAATCATATTCCTTACAAAAAAATTTAAATTATCACCTGATTCATCAGGTTAGGTAATGAAACATATGGGCAGAATCAGCTGTCATGCATGCTTACAGGTGTTCCATTGAACTCGGTCAAGAAAAGTAAAAAAAAAAAAAACTTCAAAACAAAACATCACAACAGGTGATGCCAAAAATATATTAAATACTTTTTTGCCGCGAAATTTGAAACAATTTTTTTTTTTTATTATTATTTCAGCTGTTTGAATTGATTTTGGAACTTGTATCATTGAACATTTTTGAGTTCATAAAGGGATTGATCTAGTCCCAAAAGTATAACATAACAGGATACAAATAAATACAAAAAAATAATGATTTACAAGAATTTTCGGGAATGTTATTCTCGTTATAATTCCAAGAAATTCTAAAAGATTGCAACATGAAAAGAAGTTCACTTTATTCCAATTAAAAGAGTATGGTTTATTAGATTCTAAATATTAGTAAATTAGATTCTTTATTTTTCATGTTTAATAACTGTCACGAATTTTCACGTATAATTTAACATTGTATTTAATTTGTCTGTTTTGCACTAATTTTCTAAAATAATGTAGAAATGTGCTGGCGTTTTTACGAAAATTGTTCCTGTAGATGAAATGCCGTGTGAAAGATGGTACTATCACGGATGGATTGTCTATAATTTGATCGAAATTGGATAGGAGGGGTGAGTAATCATGCACATATGCACAAAATCAAAAGTAACTAAAGAAGTAGCATAGAAAGGGCATACATGGAAATATATTTTGCAGGAAAAAAGAAATGAAACAATTGTAAAAAATAAAGAAAAAAAATAAAACTCCAATAATTTGTGAAGCAGTTGTATGGCAAAAAGCAGTGGATAACAACAAAGCAACGTAGTGCAGGCAACACCAATGTCGATAATTCGATCGAGATTGAATAGGAGGGATGAGTAATCATGCGCATGTGCTCAGAATCAAAATTGCCACATCAGGTTTTTAGATAGGTGGTGTTGGTCGGGGCCAGCGATATTGTTCATTCATCGCGCCTTGAAGAAGACTTGACTTATCTCGCTGGCTCCATTTTGGTGCAGGGCACTATCAGAGAAGGGGGTCTTTCTCCTCTCTGATAGTATAATTGGAGAGGTCACAATCAAGTCAGGGAAGAAAGAGAGCTAAACCGATCTGTAATGGTGCGAAGCACACTGGCTACGTAAGCAGCCACCATCTTCTGTATTGTATTTGAATCATAGGAAAAAAATTCCGAAAATACTTTGTGCAGATATTATAACATGTAGATAACATTGTAAAACTGACTACAGGTGCCTTGCCCACAGAAAATTTTTTTTATACTAACACATAAAAATATATAAAAATTTTTTTTAATTATATTATTAGATATATATGAAAAAAGTATAAATTAAATTTGAAATAATAGAAAAAAGTTATGTTAAAAAAATTGTAGAATAACCAGTAAGTAAAATTTAAAAATAAAATTGAGGGAAACACTGCTAGAATATCAAAATAAGGTAGCTGAGGGAAAAAAACGGGGTAAAAAAAAGTCGAAAAAGCGATCATAAAGAGGAAATAAACAACAAAAAATAGGAGGAAAAAATCAGCTATTAGTGCTGAATGGGGCCCTTTAGAATTTCGCGAGTTTTGAATATTAAAAGCGGGAATTCTTTTGATAAGTTGAATAATAAATAAAAAGATTTTTTAGACCGATGAAGAGGGAACCACCAGTTTTTAGAAAAAAATGGAAAAACTATGAAGAGTAGTGTAAAGCCGAAACCTGTGGCACCATCAGCCATCTGGCCCTTCTCTAGTCTAGTCTTCGAGTCCCAGGAATGTTTGTAGTGGTTCGAATCCATTTTAAACAGTAGGTCTCTATCTAATATGACTGCAGAGCGTAAGGCAGACAACACTACCCAGTAAAAAGTAAACATCTGTCACGAAATTTGCCAGTAAGCAAACGACCTTGGCCCACCATGGGGCTGCTGCGTCAATGAAGAAAAAGAAGTTTGTAGTTGATTATAAAGGTTTTCAATGCAATCTTTTTAAGAGAGAGTTTATCCAATTCTTTTAGAATAAAATTTAATTGAAAAATTTCTTTACTGAAAGTATTATTAGTAGTAAACTTTTTTCTGTGACATCATATTGCAGGACAGAAGTGACGTCACAGAAAAAGCGCATGCAACCGGAAGTGAAGTCTGGGCAGAGGGGTTTTTTCCCTGAAACTTTCTTTCCGGTGGCAACTTCAGAATGTTGTGCTATAAGACAAGGATATCTGAATTTATCTGAATTTTTTTACAAAATTTATTTTTTGATAAAGGAATTGATTTATGCATTTATTATTATTATTTTTCTTACAAATTTATTTTAATATACAGACAATTATTTCAGCAATGGATTTTTATGGGATTTGTTAAATCAATTTCATTCCTGCTAAACAATTTCCCTTACATTTATTATCAATTCGTTATATACCAATGTACACGGGACTCTGTCATGTACAGGTCTTGTACTTAGGCTCCATTCTGTTTTAATCATAATAATATGTATAAAAATCTAATAAATTTTTAATCTGTTAAAAATTGTTTTTTACATGCTGATTTATCAATTCAAAATCTCTAAGCATACTATTTTGTATTTTCTAAGCATAGTATATTGACTGTGAATGCTTATCAATTTCTATAGTTATCTTTTGTCACTTTTTATACGAACTTATAGTTTTACAATAACATTCTCACTTTTGCACTAAATTAGAGAGAGAATTCGTTTCGTTAACGAAAATATGTTTTAATACGAATAAGCAGCGGAATACAATGAAAACAGAGAAAAAGAGAAACATAGACTTGCATAACTGAAATTTCTTTCAAATCACTTTGAGTTCATATTTGAATTTTATATTTTAAAAACATATTTTTTAAGTCATTTTTATTAAATCTTTTCAATATGATATTTCTTTTATTGATTAACTGATTCTTTCTTCCTTCATATCTGTTAAATTGAAGTTAAAACTTTATAACTCATTGACACAATTCGCGATGTTTTTAAACATGCAAACAATTAGAATTGAGCACGTGCAGACAAGGATTTGGTTATATAAACTAGGTAAGAGTATGTTAATTTTTATAAGAAATTTATATTAATTCATTTTCTTAACCTTCAAATAACTCTTTTTTTATTTCAAAATATTGTATATTTCTAATATTTCTTGGTAATCCATTTTGCCTTACATTTATTTTTTTCTTTTTTTATACTGTCCTGTCCAGTCACCATAGACCTCATGGTTTAAGTTAAATAATTTTTGAATGATATTTACAAAAATCTTAAAAATGTTCAATCAATACAAGTTGTTAAAAGCATGTTTTCGCACGTTCCCTTATCAATACAAAGTTTTATAGGTATACGATTGATAATGAATAGGATTGGAATGTTTATCACTTTTTATAAGTGTTATCTAGTGAAAAACAAATTTTTGATAAGCATTTTTAATATTTTGCAAACCAGACTCGTGGCTCAGTGTCAACTTGTGCAGCAGGTGAATAATAGGCCTGAGGTCCAATACGCTGGCGCTTTGTTGTAGACACTGTTTCAAAAACGATGAGACTTGATGGCATTTGTGATTGCCTCGTTACCGTTGTCGGGATTACCTGGTGGTAGTTTTCCAAGTTTTCTCCCATACGATACGAAAATGCGGGTAGCTTTTCCTGAAAGTCCTCCAGGAAGGCACTGCCCTTCTTCTTCTTCAGCGTCACGAAGTCAAATCAGACTTCTGTTTATGGGTGCTCCATCAAAACAGTAGCTGTCCTCCCTCCTTCCATGAGACACATGAGCTCATGGATTTCGTCTAGATGTTGCTGTCGACCAAGTGGGATCAGAAACAAAACAATTTTTCCAAAATCTATTTTACTTGAACAAACTTTTCCTTTCTAACGAAAACAATATATCTATTTATTTATTTAGTTCAATTTAAAATTTTCCCTTAATTTAATAAAAAAAATTTCTGAAATGATTTTTCATCTAACAATATTTTTTTTTATAAACTTTATTATGACCTTTTTCTAAATTTTTGTAATGAAGATAATGCTTTTTTGCAGAACTCTTTTTCTTATTGATGTTTCCCCCCTCCCCTAAAACTTATTATTATTTCAATTCCTCTATTAGCTCACACACTCGCTATATATATCTTGTTTCAATCGTTAATAAAATACTTTTTATTCATCCACTCAAGTTCAAATACATTTTTTTATAACGTGTAGTGGATGACACTTGATGTTAATACAATTTTTTCAAATATTAATTCAGTAATTAATTTAATTAATTAATTTTAGTGTTTTTTAGATTTAAGTTGCATGTATCAACCAATAGACGGCGCCATATAAATTAAAAAAAAAAATTAATGAAAATTATTTATAAAGGACTTTCTGCAAAATAGTGGAAAGAAAGTAGGAATTGACTTAAAAATTTTTTTTTTTATTTACTTGTTTTTTTTTTTCATGAATTAATTACTTTTTTTTTCATGAATTAATTACTCATTTTTTTTTCATGAATTAATTTTAATTACTTGTTTTTTGTATTGTGGCAACTCGAGACACGGGTACTTGATAATCCCTGAAAGAGGGAAACCTTTCGCGTATCTTCCCTATCCGATGGGGAATGCATCAGATTGGAATTGAAATTGGACGAACCAAGACCTCATTTGAAATCGGTATAAACCGATTTTGAAATTATGTTATGAATAGATTTTTATAGATTTATATGCCAGTTGTCAAATAAAATAATGAAAAGGCGTAGTATGAAAAGTGTAGGGCTGTAGATTCGAGAAGGCCCCACGTTGGGCACCGGATTGTAGTGTGCAGGTTGGGTTATCCGATTGCAAGTGGGTATGGTTGAGTTGAAATACTCGAGGCACAGGTTGGAGAACTCACAGCTTTATTTACACACTTACATAACACCAGACACATACAATATTCAACACATTTAAAGACATATAATTATAGATTCTCAGAAGGATTTCACTTCTAAGCCGAAAACCCGATACTCAGGAACGCGAGGAATACGCGAAATATACTTCCTCTCCGGGTGAGAGTCTGCAGGCCAACTAATATACAGGATTGTGCTAAATATATTTCCTCTCGAGGTGAGAGACTATAAACTAAACGTTTCTTAATGAGCGCACAGGTTGTACTGTGCTTCCTCTCAGGTAAGAATCTCGAGGCCTACTGACCATTTCTCCTGAACGCCACAGGGGGCGCTCTTGCCAGTGCGTAGCAGGAATCACGGTTACAAAAAGGATAATACGTGAACAGGTACTTCAGCAGTGATAGGTCAAGTATTCTATTTTAATAAAATTTTATGCATGTAAAACATTGAATCCTGTTTTACCAAAGATTCATTTCCTGTATATATATATACTTTTAAAATAAAATTATTTACTGCAAAAAAAAAGGAAAAATTGTAAGGTTAAAAAAGGTAAATATTTAAAAATTTGTATAGAATTGATTATGCTCTATAAAAATCTTTTTACTATTTACAAGAAAGATACATTCAGAAAAATGTATATTTTTTTCTAATTTTTGTTTCACTAAAATTTTTTTTTTTTTACCATTAATTTTTTAAAAGTATATTAGAATGTTATATTAGGTATTAGGCATGATTCCATATAATGTTAATCTTTATATTTATAATTACATATCCGGAATTAATATTTTGAAATAATACATTTTCTCCCGACTCGTGGCAATGTGCACCGCTGGTGAGTATTAGGGATGAAACTCAATGCCGTCTGTGATGTTCAGCATCTTGCTTCGTTAGTCGGACTACCTGGTGGGAGTTTTCCATGTTTTCTCTCATACGAGAAGCAAATGCGGGAATGTTCCCCCTAAAATTCCTGCAGGAGAGTACTGCCCTCCTTCTTTAGAGACATGGAGCCAAGTCAGACTTTTACCTACTCATAACAGAAGCTGCCCCCTTTACCTCCATCCATGAGTAGACTACTCATGGAATATCCGTCCTGCACTGAGGATTAGTCGTAACATAAATTTTGTCTACGGCATTTATTAAAATCATGCTGAAATCTTTAAAACAATCTTGTATCTTTTTTTTAATACAAAATACATTATTCAATGAATTTTGTTTTTAAACATAGATTCTGAATAAGAAATGATTGATTTTTTTAAATTAAAAAGGTTTTTATCTTTCATATATCTCTAAAAGCTGTTATATTTTACATAAAAGTTACTGTAAAAATGAAAATATTTTAATAATTTAATATTATTCAAATTTGCACCCTTATTTTTAAGATGCTTTATTTTAATTCTTGTATGCAGCTGTATTTTCTGAGGTGTTACTTTCTCATAATGAAAAAGATATGATATTTTTACGAAAAATTCTTTGTTTTAGTCTCAATTAACCAAAACTTTTTGTTGCATATTCTGAATAAATATTTAATTAACCACTTTAAAAATAGCAAATAGCACTTGTAGGTAAAAGTCTGATTTGACTCCGTGTCGTTGAAGAAGGAAAGCAGTGCCTTCCGGGAGGACTTTTACAGGGAACTACCTCGCATTTGCGCATTGTAAAGGAGAAAAACTCGGAAAATCCCACCAGGTAGTCCAATCAACGTGACAAGATGCTGAACATCACAAACGACATCGAGTTTCCTCGTCTTTTGAAACAGTGTCTGAAACAAAGCTGCCAGCGGATTTATAATGGTAAATCAATTTGATTATGACAAGAACCAATCGGTCTTACCTATTCCAAAAATGCTTCTCCATTTTCTTGTACAGAGCGTACTATAGCCTTTAACAATTCGTTAGAGAGAAGTCTTCTACAGGTTTGGTTTGTCGCTCAACGGTCATCTTAAGCATTCGAGAGCTAAACAGACCGGAACCTACAGTTTAAAGTGGATTTCGAACCACTACGAACATCCACGGAGCGCCGAAACCTGTGATACCAAGCGAATGGACAATGGAGTTTTTAATATTTTTAAGTATTTCGGCCGCCCCTTTACTCATTATTCGCTGGGTTTTTTTTCACACCAAATCTACCTGTGGGCATAAAGGCCCTTTCATTGGTGAGGGTGAATTCTGTCATTTAATCAAAGGCGACTAGTCTTTTTTGTACATATTTCTCAAAAGATGTCTTTATCATGCTCTCCGCCGCCAAAGTACTCTGTTTCCGTTTGAAGAGACACACTATCAATAAATTACGCGAGCACGGATAACTCCCGCCAATTTAAATACAGATATCACATAGATATCACTTTCAGTCGCAGTTGAGGGAAAAGTTCTACTTCCTCCGGAAATTCTACTTCCTTAACCCTTTGAACAGATCGGATTCGCATTCGGTAAGGGCTAGTGACCATAAAACAAGAACCATAAAGCCATAAAATAAAAATTATAAGAGACACATAAAATCTAACTCAAGAATAATATAATAATTACATACAATTTTACTTTAATGCAAAAAAAAAAAATATTTGTAAATGCACATTGATGAGTCACAAGGGAGATAATCCCAGAATTTGAATTAGCAAAAATAGAGACAAACTCCTTGATTATGAAAAGCATATTAGCAGTATTTTTACTGAATGATGATTAGAATTTATTTCCGGGTGCAGACGTAGGCGTAGGGGTACAAGGGGCTTCAACAAAGCTGAAATTTGGGGTGACTTAGGAAGTTGAGTGAAAGTGTTTTTAACATTGATAATATTTGCAGAGTTTATTCATGGCTTTGGAAATTTAGGGATTTACGCCAAGCAGCGAGATGACCAATGTTACCACAATTTATACAAATGGGGTTGTTAATAGTTTCTGTAGCTCGATGGTTTTTGCAATCTTTATAATAATGCTGTTCTTCATTTTTGAGACAGCATGGCTTAAAATCACAATTAGATGAGTTATGATTAAAATTATTACATCTAAAACATTGTGTCGCACTAGTCGTTGAATTTAGTTTTTAGAATCTTTCAACTTTTACATAAAGATATAGAAGTTTATTTAATTTGAAGATGTCTACACTAGCCTCTTTACGAAGTAAAACTAATTTCCAGATAAGTAGTTCTGCTTGGTGTTAGACTTCGTTTGTGCTATCGGCATATTATTAAATATCTGCTAGATTTTTACCTGAGGAAATGTGATGTCATCGCTGAATGGAAGAAATCTCTTTTTAATTTTAGCCACTTTGTTCTTCATAAATGTTTTGAAGTCCATTAGCTCTTTCTGTAATCAATACAATCACTCCAAAGACAAATTTGCATTATTTACAATGTCAAGGTATTGATGGCTTTTTTTTAATGAACTACAAGATAGCGACACAAAATTCAAGTCTGGAAATGGTTAAGATCTTAACAGGCGAAATTTAGATATTTTTTGTAATTAACCTTTCATAGTCTAACTATAAGAATTTCTGAATTTGCAGTAGACATTTTGTTATAATGGAGCCCACCCATTTTAGCTTCT
Source organism: Caerostris extrusa (assembly GCA_021605095.1). Classification (NCBI taxonomy): domain Eukaryota; kingdom Metazoa; phylum Arthropoda; class Arachnida; order Araneae; family Araneidae; genus Caerostris; species Caerostris extrusa. The sequence goes on along the minus strand of BPLR01008967.1, from coordinate 23,166 downwards.
TCAATCAAGCTTCTTCTTTCAATGTCCATTTTATCTATATTATCTAGTGTAGTCAGAACTTTATTCCCTTCCTTGTTCTCTGCAGAAATAAGAGGGTCGCTCCAATAAAATTTGAGACGCTACAGTCTTTGCATAAAAATTTAGCCTCAGTTACTAAAAAACAATGTAGTGGACTAAAATGTCTGGCTGTAGTCAATAACACTAATCTTTTAATGTAATTACTACAGGATTCACTTGAATTTTGAAAGAAAAGCGTTCTTCATAAGTTTACCTGTTTAAAAAAAAAAAATTTTTTTTTCTTATCTGGATTGAAGTAGTTGTACCCAATGTCTCAGCTTGGTGGAAGTTCTTGATGGGTAATTCTTCTTCATTTTCACTTACTGTCAAAATCGCTATAAGTTGGTGAAATAATTTGGTTTCCACAAAAATCTTGCACCTTGCAAAAATCTCTCCCCTCCCTCGATAGATTATAACAGGCTATAGTTCTATAAGATCTTTTCTTGTTCTTTAAGAAAAGAATTTGGATAACAGATATTTGTGATATTGAATTTAGATAGCAGATTAATATCAAACCAAGAATAAAACCAGAGACATTGCAGTATAAATTTTGCATCTTACTGGCCTTCTTGGCTATACTTATAGAAGAAATCATATATAACTACTAGAGTATGTCTTGAAATTAATTCTACAACCAAAAGAAAAACAATATATTTTTATTATTATAATAACGCTTTTTTATTATAATTTTTTAAATGTTTCTTGATAAAATTACATTGAATTTATATTTATGTAAGTTATATGCTTTATTGAATTCTCCACAGGTCCATAAACCTGTAGAAACATTCAATTTTAATGAAGTTTATTTAAAGTAGTGCTGCCATCTAGTGATGAAGCTTTTGATCTGAAATATATTAATGTGAGTTAAAAATTTAAATGATTTATATTCCCGTTTTACAATACTTCCCAGAATCAGCATTCATAAAAAAATCAGAGAATGCTTATTGCTAGGTTATAACTAATTCAAAAAAGAATTTACACAAAATCAGTTACATTTTCATTGAACAAAAGTAATTTAATGAAACAAATAGGTTAATTATTGGCTTATAATTAACATTGTGCAACTATTGCATATATAATTTTATCTATAATTTTTTTTTTCTCGAACATTAAGGGAAAATTTTCTTTAAAACGCTTTTTTTTAAATAATTAATGGATTCATTTGTATATTCTGATATCAAACTATTAGCTATATACATAATAGAGTTAAACTAAAATAAAGGATGCTAATTAAAAACTTTTTACATATTTCAATAAAGCTATGTTATGAAGTATCTGAAGTAATTTTTTTTTTTTTTTCATATCTAGCTTTTCTACACAGTATTTAGGAAATAAATGTGTTTATATACGAAAAATAAAAGAAGATATATATATTTTTAATTCTTTTATATTTTAATGAATTAAACTAAAATAAGTATTTTTTTCCATAAAAAGTATATCATGATAAACCAAAAGAAATATTTTTTTCTATTTTGATTTTATTAAAATATTACAAGTTTAGTTCAAGAATTTCATCTGAAGTTAACATTTGCTCTCGGTAAATATTAATAATATTTTTCCCCATAAATGAGAGCAGCCATATATGTAAATGTTCAATAAAATGTTTAACAAAAAAAAAACAAGAGTAAAAAAATCTTTTACTCAAATATTTTTGAGTAAACATTTTTATTACATGAAATGAAAATAGGAAATTTTTTTATAATTTCTTCTTAATTTCTCAATCAATCCATTTTACATGAAAATAAATAAATGGAAAGCGAAATTTAGAATACCTTTTTCTTTCTTTCTTTTTTTTCTTCTTTTTTATTGAATACTTCTTTTTTTTTTTTATTGAGTTCTTCTTTTATTTTTTATTGAATTCTTCTTTTTTTCTTTTTAATGAATTCTTTTTTATCGAATACTTCTTTTTCTTTTTATTGAATTCTTCTTTTTCTTTTTATTGAATTCTTCTTTTTCTTTTTATTGAATTTTAATTTTACACATTATTAAATTTTCAATTTCGAAATCGAGCGCTGTATGTTTGTCATACACACAAGAACATGTCGTAACGAATCTTTAGTTCCAGTACGAAAATAAATCCAAGAAATAAATATCGTTTTCCTGAACCTTCATATTCAATAGAGCAGACGATAATTAGAATACAGCTCAACTTTTTCCTTGGCGATCTTTAAACCGTGCATCATTTTCAGTCACGTTTTCGTTGCGTGTGACCTACAAAGGTTTCAGAAATAAATCACCCACCACCTGTCCATTCCATGATCGAACTTGTTCCGAAATTTTGCCGTCCACGTAAATCACGACGGGTTTTTTATTTTTGTGCTCTATCAAGTGTAGAAATCATCTAGCTGTACAAACAGAAGTAATTGATTTTGCTGCGCATACGCTCGCTGCCGTAGGATTAGCTAAATAGCAATAACTATGTGTACTGTTCTGAGAATTGCATAAGAGATATGAATATTTTCGAAGGATTTACATGCGAAGGTGACAACAGATTTTTTTTTTTTCTTTCCTTTTTGATATTTCAATACGTAACTGCTGAAGATTTATTGCTGTTTACCAGTACACAAAATATTAATTCTTAAAAGCAATGCTACCAGATAAATGCAAGTAAAATATATTCTGCTTAATTTGAAAATATACATATATATGTAATATCAATAAAATTTTCTGAAAATATTGTAATCCCTATATGCGTAAAGAATTTCAATAAGTAAATCTTCTCAAAAAATTTATTAAAATTATTTTTAGAACTTCGATTGTGAAAGTCAGCAGAGTTCTTAGACGTGAAACAACTTAATATGGTTTCATACAAGGAGGGGAAAAAAAAAAAAAAAATGTAGCGTCAAATCGTCAAGGCTGCTCAGAAAATATATGTAGTTCAACCGCCGCTTCCATTTTTGCATGCAATACTACCATTTTTCGCTATTGCTTTTTCGCCATTTTTGCACACGGTCGTCGCGACCAAGTCTGACGGATTCAAATACAACGGCGTAATAGGGAAGAAAGGCATTTTCGAAAATTTTAATTCTAATAAAAATAATTTTAATTTTTGATAATTAATATTTTTTAATTACTTAATACCAAAAGAAAAATTAGACGAAAAGAAATTTTACAACGAATATCCATTTTTTTTTTTGTTTGCAATATTGTCTGACTAGCTCCCCTAACAAGCAATCAATTCGTCCATTTCATCTTTACACCGAATGTTTAGTTTCCACACAATCGGTGGTCGAATAATAAAACAAATTGCTTGGCACCTAAATTGCAACTGTCTGACATCATACTGGTTGATGTTTCCCACAAATAAAAGCAATTTTACATAGAATTCACTAAAAAAAAAAAAAAAAAAATGTTCGCATATATTTCTCTCAACTTGTTTATTTAAGAATGTTAGTATGAGTAGAATGTTAGTAGTTAGTATCGTGAATTCACTTTAGGCCGTAGGTCCCGGTCCTAATAGGATCGTAGAGCGCTGCGGGGGCATTGTTACTCCGTGTCCGTGGCTTACCATCAAGTTACACGCGCCCCCTGGGTAATGCAAAGTGAGTAACATCGGTGCAGCCCTTATAGGTATCCAAAGACGTCCATGTCTGTTTGCCAGCTGCATTGGAAAAAAAAAAAGTATGAGTAGAATATCTCATTTGTTTATTTAAGAATATTAGTATTAGAATAAAGAATAGAAATCCAATTTATTTATGTAAGAATTTTTTTTTGTTGTTGTTCTAATGCAGCTGGCAAACACATACTATATACAGTTGTCTTTGATGCCTTAAACAAAGCACTGTATTCTGTACTGACGTTACTCACTTAGCGCTACCCAGGAGGTGTGTGTAGCTTGAAGATAAGCTACGAACGCGGAGTAATAATAACGATCATGTTAAACCGGGATCTACGGTTTAAAGTGGATTCCGAACCATTACAAATATCCATGACACCGCCGGGACTCGAACCCGAAAACCTGTGGTACCGAGCACCAGAGCGGTCCGGTGCCATGGATGTTTGTAGTGGTTCGAATCCACTTTAAACCGTAGGTCCCAGTCTCATAGGATCGTATAGCGTTGCGGGGGCATTGTTACTCCGCGTCCGTGGCTTATCTTCAAGTTACACGAGCCCCTGGGTAATGCAAAGTGAGTACGTCTTTGCAGCGCTTGCCTTAAGGCATCCAAGACCAAGCTGTCTAAAAGTGTTTGCCAGCTGCATTAGAAAAAGAAAAAAAAAAAGAATATTCAATTTATTTACTTAAAAATATTAGAATTAGAATATTCAATTTTTTATAAAGAGTAATTAGAATTTTAACAGAGTTTTAATAGAAAAAAAAAATATTGCTTTATCATTTTTAAAGTAGTGGATTTGACTTTTAGCATATCTGGTGATTCTGAAATCGGCCCTACTTAGAGCTTTATTAATCAACAAATGTTATTAAAATTATATATACTATCAATTTAAATATGCCATCAGGTATTGATATTTTTCAAAAACATTTTTTTGTTTTGTTGACAGAACTAAAAATATATTATCTCCCTATTGAAAACACGGAATTACATTTTTTTTTTTTTTTTTTTTACTGTTTTTATTTACATCCTTAATATCTTATCTGCTTTCTAAGAATAGACGTATTGTGACGAAACGATAGATGAATTATGTGGAAGGAAAAGGCAACCAAATTTCATCCTTTAATGAGGATCATCACGCATTGTTGTATGCTCTACAAAAGTTAATCTGGGATTGAAATTTGCGTTGCCATTAAAAATTATACATAGGAGGATCAATTAGTCAAAATTTAAACGATTTTTAGTACATATGTGTAGCTAATTTAAGCAAAATAAGATATTTCAAATGTTTTCCATTTACAACAAAAAAGCAGAATTAATTGTGAAATATTTAACAACCAAATCTTCTTCTAATATATATATTTTAGATGTGGGATTTGTTTGTGTCGTAATCACCAGATAGCGACACTTGCTTGTCTTTGACAGAGCCTGTTTACAAAGTGGGGGTGTATTGAACTTTGACCCCACGAGAAGGGGAGAGGGCCCCGTAGATGAAGAAAGAGGAAAAGAACGCTAGCTGACATGGGAGCGAGAGAGGAACGGGGGCAGACGGCGAAACTGCAACGGGCTGCGTCAAGCAGCGAGAGAAAATGACTGTTATGTAATAATTATTAATGTAAATATTGCTGTATATATAACCGTGCTTCATTAAATATGTGTTGTTGAGAGAAAACCAACGCTTCGTTAATGTGTTTGGAAATACACCCCTAGACACCCACTGCAAAGTTCAGCTTTGGTTAGACTGGTAGAGAAATCTAACTGTAGGTTCGGCCGGGATGCATCTTTTTGCTAGCTGCTTGTCTACATAGATATATCTAGAATATATTATTATATAGATATATCTAGAATATTCTAATACTAATATTCTTATGTAAACAAATTAGATATTCTATTCTTTTATTCTAATACTAATATTCTTAACAATTTCTATTTTCTATTCTTCATTTCAATTCTAATATTCTTAAATAAACAAATTAGATATTTTATACTTTATTCTAATACTAATATTCTTAAATAAACAATTTTAATATTCTATTCTTTATTTCAATTCTAATATTCTTAAATAAATAAAAAAATTTTTTTTAAAGGAGAGATAACTGAATATATCTATTTTATAAAAATTTTCCTATTAAATCACGGAAAATAAAATAGCTCCTTGTTTATGATTATCCTATTGTGCATGTATCAATAGAAATGTTCACTAAAGACATGAAGCTATATATCTGTAATTAATAACAATTTCCTTAATTATGTTTTAACCAATCAGCAGCCTGAAAATCACGAAAATGGTCGTGTCGATGTACTAACATCCGGGGAAATGACATCCCGACGAAAATTCTTAATTAATTTTTCTGTTACATAAAACGATAAGATCGTTTGGCTCAACGCAATCTGAGTGGTCTGCAGTGAAAAAGAAGCTAAAAAGTTTAAACAAGTTTTCCTTTCTTTTCACTTCTGGATATAGGAATGATTACAATTTTTAAATTCCTTTTAACTTATAGTTTTAAATTCTTCATTAGCATAATAGAGTCTTCTTTAATTCAAATATAGATTGGTTTGGTTTGTCACTCTACAGACATTTTGTACACACTTTAGACTAATTACTTCACAAACTTTTTAGAGATATTGACTTTCTAAAATTTGTTAAATTCTAAATATAATTAAAAGATGGGCCGATCATCTCATGAAAATGGAAAGTGATAGAGCTACTTTGAAGGTTTTCAATGTAACTCCTTTTGAACAACGGCCAAGGGGAAGACCGAAAAAGAGATGGGTAGACTGTTTAGATTCGGGGCCTGAATGGCTAGCGCTCTGGTTATGATGATTTAGACTAATTAGATCAGGACCTACAGTTTAACGTGGATTTCGAACTACTCACAAACATCTATGCAACCGTCAGGATTCGAACCTGAAGGTTGTGGTACCAAAGCAAGAGAGCTAACCAATTGGCCATCAAGCCGCATAATCCACCAGAGTGTGATAGAAAAACAAGCCCAAAAACACTTCCAAGGACTACAAGAGCGAAAAAAGAATTTCTACCGCAAACCTTTCATCAAAGGTGACCATGATCATTTGAGTAGCATCTGTGGCTGCAGACTGAGTTATTAAAATGTTTAACATGAAATAAATTGAAATTATATTTATAATTGTATGGTTTTTCCCCCCACTGCTTTCTCAGTCAATAAGTGGTTTCGCAAAATATTTCACGTCTGATAGGTAAACTGCAACTGTGCAAATAGAAGGTGGCTCAATTCCTGCTGGCAAAATATTTAGCAGCCAGTCTTGCGCAGGAAATAATTAATGGTGTTAACATCTGTTGCAGTCACTGCTTTCGGAAACAAAGAAACTCAACGGCAATCGTGACAATCCATGTCGCATCGATAGTCGAGACTCCTAGTGGGAGTTTTTCGGGTTTTCTTCCAACCGATACGCAAACGCGAGACATTTATTCCTAGAAGTCCTCCCCTCATCTCTCAGCTGTTAGTGGTATGAATTAGTAGATCATAAGAGTTCTCCATGTTCAATAACAACGAAAATAAATTAATAATCAGTTTTTAATTCCACGAAAACTCTATAAACGATGCTTTTTTTTAAACGACGCCCTGTTCATTTTGAAATTCTTAATAATTTTGAAAATTATAGACGGAAAATTAAAAAAAAAAAAAAAAAAAAAGTCTTTTGTGTAATATTTTCAACAAAACCTCCCATACCTACGTAAGGAAAGACAAATTCTTATTAAAAGTATTCCAACATTTTAAAGGCAGACAATCCATAGATGAGTACAAACGAAAAAATTTAATAATAATTAAATAAATACTTTTATTTATTATAATATTAAATCTATATTTAAAATTTATAAGTATTTAATATAGATGGCTATATTTGTAGAATGGAGCCTGATGGTCGAGTGACTGGCTCTTAGTATCACAGGTTTCGGGCTCATGGACGTTTGTAGTGATTTGGAATCCACTTTAAACCACAGGTTCCTGTCTAATATAGCTGTAGAGCGTAGAGCTGACAAACCCTATCTCGTAAAAAAAAAAAAAAAAAAAAAAAACATCTGTCTCAAAATCTGCCAATAGGCAGACGGCCTTGGCACAACATGGGGGTGTGGTGTCAATGAAGATGTTATTTGTAGAATATATTATGAAATCCGTGTTATTGCACTAGGAATTATATATATAAATACTAAAAAAAGTGTATTACATTTATTTTCAGCATCTTTTCTTATAAACATAAAATCATTTTTTTTTTTTCCTTCAAGAAAACAATGTTAAATGCACCGAAAAAAAAAAAAAAAAAAAATCGTGACTACTGAAATAGGTCAGCGAATGCATTTTTACCACCTCTAATTACGGTAATTTACAAAATAAAAAAAAATAATAATATAATCTTCTATTTCATCATTGTAATTTTCGAGTTAATGTTTTGTGTTCTAAAAATAATGTTGATGCAAGTATAGATAAATCGAGACAAAGCTCATTTAATAATCCAAAAAAAAAAAAAAATAATAATAATAATAATAATATTGCAAAATAAAATAAAAGACAATTTTCAAATTTATTTAAAAAACAAAACTAATAAAATAAAAAAGTTGTAAAAATGAAAACAGTGAATACAATCTCTATCATATTCTATATGGCTTACAATAAATAGTTTAAAATAAACATTTAAATGATAATTAATATATTTTTAATATAACAATTAATACAGAAAATATATAATTGGACAATTAAAAAAAATTAAAAGTTAATTTATCCGTTTAAGAATTTTAATAGTTGCTTTTGTCAATATACAAAGTATATTGCATTCTAATCGTTGTATGGACAATTATTTTAAAACAAAATTATTTTTAAAATAATAATAATAAAATAAAAAAAAATTGTAAAGATGAAAACAGTGAATACAATCACTCTAACTAATAAATATTTTAATTACACATAATCATTATCATATTCTATATGGCATACAAGAATTAGAATGCAGTATATTTCTTTTATATTGACAAAAATAAATGAAACTACAAAAACTCTCAAACGAATAAACGAGCTTTTAGTTAATTTTTTAATTGTCCAATTATATATTTTCTATATTAATTACCATATTAAAAATATATTCATCATCATTTTAATAATGTTTATTTTAAACTAAGTACATTTTCAATGATTTTATTGAATCAAAAGAAAGCATTTTCAATATTGAAATTTAAAAAATCATTTTTGTATTATTTGTTATATTAAAAATTGTATTCATTATCATTCTAATAAAGTTTAGTTTAAACCAATTACGTTTTCAATTATTTTATTGAATCCAAAAAGCCTTTTTTCAATACTGAAATTTAAAAAAAAAAAAAAAAAGATTTTTTTTTATTTGATATATAAAAACAAATAAGAATAGAATATATTTTGTAATTTTCTTTTTCTTCCAAGGCGGTTTTTAAGTGAAAAGGATACAACGGTACAATGACATTTTAATTGATGTACCCACATGAAATCAACAAGTCTGCTTTCATCAGACACGCAGCTAATTTAAATTCACGCAAAATCCTTTTCAAGGTAATCACACTGGTGTGGTCTTTTGAACCAGACACAGAAATCATTGATTTGTTTCCTTTAAATAGAAACACATCATAAACAACCTTTACGAATATTTCCGAACTAACCTCGCTCACCTTGGCAGTATGTATTATCAAGGACTTCAAAATAGAAACGCCAAACGATTTTTATTCGAACTTTTTTCCCCAAGAAATAAAATCAAAAGCTATTCGATTCGCTACTAATACAATATACTTCGATGCGAGAGTCATTATTTCATTTCGTGAGACGATTATATTTAGAAACCGCAAAAACCTTTTCCCTGAGGTGCTGTTTCTTATTCCAGCGAAAGGTCACGACTAAGGTCAGCGAATGACTCAATGGAAATCCAGGTCACCTGATATTCCGCTTTCAAAATTAGTAGGTTCCAAATCCAGGTCAATGGCCCGGGCAGAGCAGGAAATTCCAACATGTTTCCAGTCTCAATGCGGAAGGATTCACCAGGTAACACACATAAGTCGAGGCATTATCTAATCGTTTATGGCTTTCATGTCTGGGAAACAATGATGACAGAGCTAAAAACGCGATTGTTGAACTAAGGCATTCAGTTTTTGTTTCTACAAAGGCAGGAAGAATAACGCTTTAGCAGACATCAACTCGTTTCCTCTAGAGAATTTCCTTTCTGTACAGGTACATCTTTTAAAAAGTGTGTTATACTTAAAAGTACAAGCACCTCAGATGTGTACTACACAGGCCGTAATAGCTATAACTGAAATTTTCTGAAACAAAGGTATCATTCCCCTCAATCTGCATTTTTGGTCAAATTGCAATATAAAATCTCTAGAAAAAACCCATCCTATATTCAATATATAAAAAAAAAAAAATCATCTTACAGTTAATATTTTAATATCGCGATTAGCGTCAAATGTGCGAGTTTATCGGAAATTCCAGGAGCAAAATCATCTCAAAGGTACTTCTTTATAATTATATTAAAAAAAAAATTCAATTTTCGTGTTACCAGATATCCACCAAAATTCCTCTAAGAACTCCATTAATTTGTGTTCTGTGGCAAGACCAATTTTGTTTCCTCTAGTCACAATGAGTGTCTTACTTTTTCCAAAAAAAAAGAGTCATCATTGGGAGAAAAAATGCTATTGAAAACGCTCTCATTACATGGGACTTTATACTATGCATGAAGGTAGAATTGGGTTAACAATGATAACTGGTGTTGTGCCAAAGGTCATCTTGGACAAGCAATGTATTTGTATTTAAAAAACAAAATGATATACTTAAAAAAAAATTTAACAGCATAACACTAAAATTGTCTACAAGATTAAAACATATTAAAGAGAATTCTTTCACAAATAAAATTATGTGAAGTTTGTAGAATCACTTATGCCGATGATTTATGGAAGATGTTATAATCTAGTAATAAAAACTAAAAAATATATTCTCTATATAATCTGATACTCAATTATTATTTATCATGGGTTAAATTTTAACAGTAGTACAATATTTTTTTAAAAAGCTTACTAAGCCCCCAAATAAACAAAAAGTGTAACCTCCAAGGAATCGCATACAATTTATTAATTTCAGCGAGTCATCTTTTGCAATTAAAAAAATATTTACCTACTTATTTTATGTTTTCTTTTTAAAATAAAAATTCTAAACCCTATAATATAGTGTAAATTTAATTTAAATAAGCATTGAAGACTATATAATTTGGGGTAAAAGTGCAATTTAATTTACATCATTGAGACAATTTTGAAATTTGTCAAGTTGGTCAATTCAGGCATTAGATTCAGATTTCAAAGTATGTAGAAAATGGAGGTTTTATTATTTCTCAAATATTTTATATTGTCAACAAGGGTGAAACCTAATCTGCATTCCAACTTAGTTTGCCGAGATGTTACTTTTATTAACATTAAATATTCAAATTGATTCAATTAAGTATAACAATTACAGGATTCATAATTGAAAAAATATTGTGTGAATTATTTAAAATATTTTTCTTTTCTTATAACATTAATAAGACAAGACTAGAATGGACCATAAACTCAAGCATTTTATTTACAACATTTTAATAAAAGCATAAGTCAAAACGTACAGATTTTTTCAGATACAAATGCCTCATTCAATTGTAAATCATGAAATGATACAAGATGGTAGCATTTCATTTATTCATACAAAATTCATAACGTTGAAGGACAGATTTCGGGAAAACATTGCCACTCACAAATTACAAATAGAAAGGGTGAAAAAAATACAGAAGTGCCAATTTTGACATTGTATAAAATCCATATTAAAATTATAAAAAAAAAACTTAGGCATCCTTCAGTTCATCAGGTAAAGGCATTTTTGGATGTTTGTTTTCAAAATGTTGCTTGTGTGTTTTGGGGTCCGGCATCTGAGCCTGAAAAATAAAGAATACTTACTTTACATTTTGTGAAACTAAAAACTCCCATCATCATTTGTAAAATCACTAAAGTAGAAGAAAAAAAAATCTTGCTTTTGCCAGCAAAAACTAACACAAATATAACAGCATTGCTTTGCATGGAATAATAACAAAAAATATTAATAAAATGTACATTATATCACAAGAGACAATATAATTTTCTTTATCCAATATCATTTAATTTTTCATAATGAGATTTCGAACAATTTTGCGATATGAAATAATTAACAGATAAAACATTAAATAGCTGTTATTTTAGCATATTAAATGTTTATTAAAATTAAAAATGATTAGTTTAGGAAAATCACCGAGTTTATCTATTAAGCAGTTGTACTAAAAAATTTCAAAGATATGAATAATTTTAACGTTCTTTTACCGACACTCCTATTATCTTTCAAAAATGATTTTTATCACATAAAAACTTTGATATTGGTAATGTAAAAATCACAGGGGAAAAAAAATAAAAATCAATATGCATAAAGAATAAAATTACTTGAAACAAAAAATCCTAGAAACTATAAATTTTAACTTTTTATTTTTGACAAATTCTTTAAAACATAATTTTCAGCAACAAGTGATAAAAGCAAAGGATATGCCTTCATTAAAACATAAGCAGTCAATTTACTTTCTTTCTTAAATTGACCTCTTTCATTAAAGTAAATCAAAGAAAAATGACAACATATGTAAAATGTAATACTTACTGAAACATTAACAATATTATTAATGGACATCAAGAAGTGATTAAATATTTAAGATTCAAGTAAAAAAAATAAAGAATAAAAAAATTAAGGCATTTCTTATAAATATAGCATCAAACAAAAACTACAACAGAGCCGAGGATTTATTTCAAATTGAACCAAATAGATAACTTGATGGACACATTGGTAACAGAAATTTTAACTTCAATTTTAATTATTTAATACTGTAAGAATAAATATCCAGTATATACCTTTATAGAAAATAACCAAAATGGTAATCTATTAAAATTATCAAAAGAATAATAAATTTAATATAATGCAATTCAATATTAAAAATTTAATTTTTTAAAATTTTAATAAGTTTTTATACCTATACTTTTCTTTTCCAGTGCAGAATAAAAAGGGACAAAGAATAATAATATACCAAATGAACAGCACAAAATTAAAAAAAAAAAAATATTTTTTTAAATAAACGTAAAGAATTACTTTTATGTGCACTAAATGAATTTCTAAATAAAAATTCAAATCCTGTTTACGCAAGTTATCAATTTAATTTAATTTACTAAAATAATCCATTATATCAGAACTGATCTTGAAAAGAAAATCATTAATTTTGAAAATATACCTTTTATTGAAACTTTAGAACAATTTCTTAATTACTATCATATGCAAGCATCCATTTCATTAGAAATTTTACGAGTTATTTTTCTTTGTTATTTATTATTTTTATCAAGGTGTAAAATATGAATAAAGAGGAAGTAAGTTCTTTTCCCCAGAAAAGAAAAAAAATTAACCGTAAAATGCGAAATAAATATTTTCCAATAAAGGAATGAAAAACTAGTTGTTTTAAACTAGTAACAAAAATACATGAAATTACCTTGCATACAGTACAGACATGCGTAAGAGCTTTTTGGGCAGCAGCTTTCTGATCATGACCTTCCTGCTTTTTCTTGTCATTCAATCGTTTAGCATTTTTTTGCTGGGATTGAATCTTCTGCTGTCCTCGTGCCATTATGCTCTGCAAAATTAAATCTTCCTTTAGATAGTAATTTTATTACGTGTATTAGTAGTATATTAATATGATATCTGTACATTTAACCCTCCCTTGATTTGATGAATGTAAGCCAATGATGGATGATTGCTTTGTTATTAAAATTTGTACAACTATTAGTTTATCTACTGCTGCTGGGAATATTTTAATTTTTTTTTTTAATAGTATCATAAAAATTATTTTCCAAAGTTAACAAAATTTATGAATACAATAAAAACCTTCATCTCATAATCTGTTACCATGCTTCCCCTCCTTTACTCAGATAGTCAGATTTCGTACAAAAAGAGATGCAACCAATAAATGAGAATTACTATGCTAATAATTTGATTTTTACTGTTAATCATTTCCTGACAAAAGCTGTTTAATAAATGGAATAATGACGGAAGGTTTATTTTTTTTATGTAAGTAAAACAAATGACTACACAATAAACGTATAAAGATACAAATATATCTTGATAACTTTTAGACCTACAGCAAAAAAAGATTATAATTATCTAAAATAAATAGAATCATTCTATATTTTACAAGTTTTATTCTATACATTAAAACACTCTTTGGTACTTACGTATTAATGGTACCTTGGCGACAGACTTGGCGGTTTTTAAGTGTCGCCAATCTTTATTATTTGGAATAAAAATATTTTGAGAGTTTTGATTTTAAATGAAGTGTTTTATATATATTTTATTATTTGGAACAAAAATTTTAAGTGTAGATTGGCGCCAAATCTGTAATTGCAGTTGGCGCGTGTACTCTTTATTGGCGCAACTGTCGCCAAGGTACCGTTAATACGCAAGTACCCAATCTTTTAATATATTCATTTGAATTAAACTTGATAATGCTTTGTGTATTCGTTTACTCCTTAGTATTGTTTTTATTGCATGTTTATCTAATTCACTAATTTTAAAATTACATGATTTTGATATTTAAATTTTTAACATTTAACATAAATGACAATTATCCATGTATAATATATTTTTAATGTGCAAAAGTATAAATATGTGATAAGCCTGGGCAATAAAACAATATATCGATTTAAAGCCTAAAATCAAAATATCCTATTCCTAACATCAGAATAGCAGATTTCCAAAATTTGTGTATAATCATCAGTTTGCGAAATTTAATGCAATTTTATTTTTTATTTTTTTTTTCTAATCAAACGCTAGAATTAAGAGATTGTTTGGCAAGTTATTTTAATTATTAAGAATTCTGACACCATGCTAATAAAAAAAAAAAAATTTAAATGTTTAATATTTCTATGTATTTAAATTTTTTTAGTATTTATGTAATCTATAGTTAGTATGTATACTTAGTTAGTAATTTATATTTAGTTAGTACATCAAAATACTGACTTCAAAAATCCGAATGAATACTTAATTTGATTTTAGAGTGGTTTAGTTTGTCGTTCTACGGTCATCTTGTGCACACTTTAGGCTAAACAGACCGGGACCTACAGTTTAAAGTGGATTCCAAACCACTCAAACATTCATGCCACCACCAGGATACGAACCTGGAGCCTGTAGTACCGAAAGGCCACAGTGCTAACCAATTGGCCATCAGGCTCTTTTGATTTTAGAGTGATACAAAAAGATTTTTTTCCCCATCATTAACTTGCATAAGACTTTACATTAACTTACTTAGATTTTACATAAGATTCTAGAAATTTCTTAAAATTTTGTTAGAGAAATACAAATTTCAATTTGAAACTCCCATTCTAAAGAGTGTTTCCCAGTCAAATGTTATACAAGAAACTGATGATTGATTTAAAGGATAAAAGAATACATAGCTAAAATATTGTCTATTTAAACGGGAGTCTTACTATTCCCAAAATTGTCGATTGTGATTTAATAATGTGTTATTCATTCGTTTATTTAATTTAAGAATCATAAAAGAAACTAAGAATAAAGTTTATGATGATTATATATTCAAATTCTTATAATTAGCTACAATGTATGACACCAAACAATTAAAATTTAAATATTTTAAAAAAGAGCTCAATTTTAATTCCGCTTTCATTAAAGAAATCTACCGTTAATTATTAAATGCAGGAATAACAGATTGCAGAGATAAATTCATAACTTAAATAAAAAAAACTTGGAATTTAAACAATTATAACACTAATTTAACACACCACTGATGCAAATAATACCACGAACATGAATTAGATCGGATGAACGTCAAAAATAAAATTAATAAATCTAGAAAATTTAAGTATTTTTCCAAAAACATTATTATAATCTTCTTTTGGAAAAGATGGATATATCTACTGAGCTTTATTACTAAAAAGTATGCAGAGAGTAAAAATTTTCAAGCAGCTATTTTCATAACAAAGCGAAAAACGACTCATTTACATGTTATAATAGCAGAATTATATATATACTTAAAATTAAATATTATTATGCTTACCAAATAATTTCAAAGAGACAAATTTCGGACAATTAGCCTAAGCTAGGGCAAAAAATCACCAACACCAAAATTTTGATCTACCACTCTTCACTGCCAGATTACTAAAGTGGGAATCAACAACCCAAACAGGATATAATTTTTATTTTATTTTACTTAGTTATTGGTGTGTTTTAACTTTTTTTTTTTTTTTTTAAATCGAAGTATATTAAATTATAACAAAAATAATTAAACTTAACTCCCTAAAATTTAAGTAAGTATTTTTACGAATTATTAGGACATTTTGATTTTCAAACCGTTATATTAATTCTATTTCTAAATGCATTATAAATTGACTTCGCACTAGAGCGACTGAATAATTGTTTCAGGAAATCAACACGATAGACCTCAAACATTAAATTACGCATCTTTAAAAGTAAAATTGTCAATATTAAAATTTCAAAGATAGTTTAGTCTCAAAAAAATCTATAGTTTGAAATAGGGGAAGTAGAATGATAAGAATTATGACATTTTACTAATCTTGTCATTTCATTTCTATTAAATGACATAGAAATTATTTTAATAACCTAAAATATTTTTAGCAGTATTATAAAAGAAAAATATATGCTTATGAAATTTTAGTCTTTCTTATTTAGTTCTAGTATTCAACTAAATTTTCTCAACTCAAATTCATTCAATCAAGCAATCAATTTATTAAACAGTTTTAATATGATCATCTGATTCGCTTCTCTCAAAACGGGGAAATTCCTTTAAAATCTGATGTTTTATTTTGATAGCATTTGGTTAAATTGAGGTAAAGGTGCATTCAGAAGCATAAAGGTCGAAACATCTAGTAAAGTCAAGTTAAAATTTGCAGTGAAAGTTGTTTATTTTTACTTTGATTTAAAGCACGGGTAAGTGTATGTTTTGAATGTTTAATTAAATTTAAACAAACTTCCTTTCAAGTTTATGACAAAAATTGCACTGTTATTTGTTTAATATTGAGTGAATTTTAAACTTATACTTTTCTGTATTTTTGTGGGATATTTACTTACTGCAGCAGATGTAAATGATAAATTTATTAAAAAGAATATAGTTATCAAAATGTCTTTAACTATTATGACTGTTATTTGCTTACTTTTAAAATCACCTTTAGAAATCTGTTTTCACACTACATGAATATATTTAGAGATTAGAAGTTGTATATATATCTTTGCATACTTAATAATTAAAAACATATTTGATGTTTATTATAATGTTAATGTTTATTATTTTAAACATTAACTTATAAAAACATATTTTTGTATATATATCTTTGGATACTTCATCATTAAAAGTAAATCAATTTGATATGACACTATTGCAGTTACATTTCATTCCAAGATTTTATCCTGTGAAAATAAATTGCTCTGTCGGAGACAGAAACTTATTGCTATGCAAGAAGCCCACGCTAATGTGGTGTTTGATTTGTTCTTTATGTTAAAGAGAAATGAGGACAATGTTAATAAATTAAAAAAAAGAATATTAAAGTAACTATAAAAAATGCTAAACTTGTGCCTTCTTTTTCCCCTGTTTTATACTCTATATCACGAAAAATTAATTAAAAATTAATAATTTAGTCAAAATCAAAATATGATTATTGATGTAGGTTGTTTTTTATGGCACAAGGGTGGTCAAGTTGTGCCAAATAAATGGAGGACAATGTTAATAAATTAAAAAAGAATATTAAAAGTAGCTATAAAAAATGCTAAACTTGTGCCTTTTTTTCCCCCCCTGTTTTTATACTCTATATCACGAAAATTAATAATTTAGTCAAAATCAAAATATGATTATTGATGTAGGTTGTTTTTTTTATGGCACAAGGGTGGTCAAGTTGTGCCAAATAAATGGTAGCATTTCAAAGAATAATAATAAAAAAAAAAAAATAATTATAAAAAAAAATTAAAATTGCTTCTTGTAAACATTTTCACGTAATAAATAAAAGATTAGGTACAATATTAAATAAAAAGAAGATAAAATGGTACACAAAACAAATGTTAATATAAGGCTTAAAATAAATATGCAAAACTTATAAAAATAGATTAGCATGGAGAGTTAGTCAGACAAGGCGAGATGTTCGTTATCAAATAGGGTCATAGGGATTCTATTGAATCTTGGGCATTCGACCAGCATATTTTCGATGGAGAAACACTATCGCATGCGGAACAGGTGCCAAGTGAAGTAGGTGCAAATGTGTAAAATATGTATGCCTTATAAGTATCGTATTAGTTTAACTCTTACTCGTAGTCGTTAACTCTTAACTCTTAGTAGATTACACATTTCATTCCAAGATTTTATCCTGTGAAAATAAATTTCTCTGTCGGAGACAGAAACTTATTGCTATGCAAGAAGCCCACGCAAATATGCAAAACTTATAAAAATAGATTAGCATGGAGAGTTAGTCAGACAAGGCGAGATGTTCGTTATCAAATAGGGGTCATAGGGATTCTATTGAATCTTGGGCATTCGACCAGCATATTTTCGATGGAGAAACACTATCGCATGCGGAACAGGTGCCAAGTGAAGTAGGTGCAAATGTGTAAAATATGTATGCCTTATAAGTATCGTATTAGTTTAACTCTTACTCGTAGTCGTTAACTCTTAGTAGATTTAAATCAACGTTTAAAATATTTGACGGATAGCTGAATGTGGAAAAGCTTATTATTTATTTGTTCTCTCCATTTATTTTGCCAAGCCGAAAAGAAGGGAAATTCCAAAACAATGTAAATATCGAAAAAAAACACATCTAAGTTTAAGTGAACACTCAGCTATCACCTAAAAAAAAAAAAGTAATGAATAAAAGTTTAAAGTAAGTTGTTGGTGAAGTATTTCAACTTCACGTAATAAATAAAAATCCAAAATCTTTAATTTTTCCAAATCTTTAATTTTTTTAATTCGATCATCAATCCATGGTGTCTGTTCTCGTTCAAGAGATGAAATTGCACGATTGTCCAAGTTTATATAATTAACTGAAACTTGTAGTCTGTGTTCCAAAGGAAGGAAAATATAACTGTCTTTTCATAAAAAGTTTTAAAATTGGAATTATCAACATGACAATAAGTTTCTCATGTCTAGGCTTTTAAGATGGATGATTTATGACATATAAACTATGAACAGATGAGGTACGAAAATATTTCGGATGAGATACGCAGGCCTTGATGATGCACAGTATTTAATTTTCAAGTGTTGATTTGACTCCAAAGCCATAAATCATACAGCTGTAGTCCAGTTTAGATATAATTTATGATTTATAAATTTTGATCTGCTCTCAGACTGTGTTAGATAAAACTTTTAGAAGATTCAATGCTTGAGTGTATTTTTGTTTGACATTTAAAATGTATGGCTTAAAAGAAGGTTTTGAATCCAATAAAATACCTTAAATTTTTTTAGTCAGCACAACCGGAATTGATTCTCCATTTAATAAAATTTCTGGATCAAGTGTAGACCTCTCAATTTACAAAAATGAACACACGAGGTCTTTTGATAGGAGAAAACAACTCATTGTTGTCTGCTCATTGTGAAATTGTTCCTACTGTTGTCTGAAGTTGAAGTTCAATGAAAGCCATGTTGACATTAGTGCAGGGAATCTGAAAGTCGTCAACAAATAGAGATCCATTTACATGTGGTGGAAACTGCTGTAAAATTCCTTTGGTTTTTAATGATGAAAAAGGTACACTTAAAGCCTGAGTATCACCTTCCTTTTGGAAAAACTCATTAGATAAAATTTTACCAATGTGAAGATTGAAAGTTTTTATCTTTAAAAAGTTTTGAATGGAAAGGTAGATTTACCACGAAAACCCATTATATGTAAATCTTTTAAAATCCCAAATAACCATGCTGTATCATAGGCATTCTCCATATCAAAATATTGAAACAAAATACTTCTTCGTCACAAGGGGCCTGGTGGCCGAGTGGCTGTTGCTCGATGCCACAGGTTTCGGGTTCGAGTCCCGACGGGGCCATGGATGTTTGTAGTGGTTCGGAATCCACTTTTAAACTGTAGGTCCCGGTCTGTTTAGCCTAACGTGTGCACAAGATGACCGTAGAGCGACAAACCTAATTAATCTTCGTCACAAATGCTTTCGTAATAACAGTTTTTAAAAGTAAAATATTGTCGAGAGTACCTTATCCGTGGCGGAATTCGCTTCTTGCAGTCCAATACAAAAGGAGTGAACATTGTTGATGATGATTTTTAGTCTATGAGAGCGATATCCGTGACAGTTCCGCGATAATAAACAAAGGGCCATAGTTAAATATAAAAAATAAAATCTACCAAGGGTAGTTTTACATGGTTCTCCTCATCTGAAATCGTCTCGCCAGGAGTTACACTAATTTCCATCAGTGCTTTTCTACAAAGATGTATTTTCTTGCTTTGAAAGTGCTTTTTGGTTTTAATTCCTTGGAATTTTAATCCTTTTACTTTTTTTTTCTCAAAATCTCTTTCTTTCCCTACAGGGGATATGAATTTGTTTTTGATAGGGACAGGACGGGTTTGTGGTGTTTTTGATTTATTAGAAAACACGGATATTGAATTTTTGTTGGAAGCGTTAGAATGCTATCTATTTTCAGCTTCGAGTGATTGTATAGAAAGCATTAAAAATGAATGGGATGATAGTTCTATATTGAGAATTGGTTTGTCTGTTTGTATACCCTGGAAAACTATTGATTTTAAAATCGAGGCGTAGGATTGGTTTGAAGAGGAACATCTTTTCTTTTTGATTCAGAGTGGTAGGGTACATTGTCAGTTTTTATAGTTTGAATATATTTTTTCCATCTGCTGTTAGGGACAGTGCCTAGCATTAGATCTATGGTCACCGGAATAGACGACACATTTTTGGGATAAATAAGCTGCGAAATATGTTCCGCGGAGCCAAAATTCTGGTAGGTGTCCTTGCTATGACATTCATTTTTGAAATGACAGAATCTTGAGCACTTATAGCATGAAAATGGGTTTGGAATATACGGTTGGACAGGGCAATTGAAATAACTAGCTTTAACGCCGGAAGGCAATTTTGGCGAATAAGAGCAAATGATAATATAAGTGGGGTGGTTTAGTGGGGATAACAACGGCATCTGATCCAACTCGTTTTTATAGCTATACAATGAACGTAACTACTTGTACCGATAAACAGTCAAGAATTCCAGAATCAGGGCAATGTAACAAGTCAGTTCAGATGTAACTCCACTTGTCGTATTCAATGTTCTATGTGAGATACCAGTATAAGTTAAAACCTATACTAGTATCTAAGTCTTTGCAAAAGAGACTTCGATTGTATAGCATTCGATGTTTCTATAAGGCCAACAGAACGGTTTTTAAATTAATTGGGAGTCCCCAGTATTCCTTTAAGTCCCTTTTCAATAACAAAAGAGGATTTAGATATAGCGGTGTCAAGAATGGATAATATAAAAAAAAAATTCTGGAATTTTTAGCAGTATTGTTTATGTTGATTGGTGTTGGCGAGTTTATGCCCCTCACCTGGGCACGAAGATTTAGAATTTAGAGAATCCATAAAAATGGAAAATAAGATTCGGTTCCCTGACAGCATCGCAAAAACGCCCCTTGTGGCGTTCAGGAGAAATGGTCAGTAGACTTCGAGGCTCTCACCCGAGATGAAGTACAGCGCAACTCAGTGCTTCTGCTGAGAAAACATTTATTTTACTGTCTCACTCTGAGGAGAAATATATTTAGCAGCCCTGTATATTAGTTGGCCTACAGACTCTCACCCGGAGAGGAAGTCTATTTCGCGCATTCTGCACTTACCTGAGTATCTGGTTTCGGCTTAGAAACGGAATCCTTCTACGAATCTATGATATGTCTTTTAAAGGTATTAAATATTGTATGTCTCTAATTATACGTGTGCCAGTGTTTGTGCGTGTGTAAATAAAGTTGAGAGTACTCCAACTTGTGCCTCAAGTATCTCAATCCAACCACACCGAGTTAAAATCTGGTTACCCAAATTGCACACTGCAATATGCATTTTCTTTTCCTATAATCACAAAAATGAATTTAGATTTCCTTTCTTTTGCATTCAATTGCCGTATTAGGCACACTATTTTTCAAAAAATGCATGCATTAGGGAAAAATTAACACTTTAATAACATAATATTTGAAAAGAATATTCTCACATTAGATAAACATGTAGTATGTATTTCAAGTAGATTTTTATTGTGTATTTGCATTTTGCTGTATTATGAATATAACGTAAGAGGTTAAAATAAAAAACACTAATTATTTATGGATATTGCATTTTAATAATCTAAAAACTTGAAACGTTTGAAAATTATATTTATTAATGAAAATTCTTGCAAATTCAGAGCTGGATCCTATTACTTTGACCAGTTAACATCCTTGTTAACGTAATGCAGTTAACGTTCCTTCAATGTAATTTTCAATCAAATACGCAACATAAAAAGTCAAGTTAAGTCTTTGTTGGGTATGTTATGCATTATACACTTTTTTCATATTTTTAGAGAAAGGGTTCCATCAAGTTTATTTTACCTGTCTTTGTTGACACCTACACAGTCGTTACTGGTTATTAAGTTTCAGTTTTTAATAATTTTTAGAATATCTATTTGAGGAATAAATTTATCTAAATGCCAATAATCAATTTCTGTAATTTTTGACTACTTGTGAAATATTTTCTACACATCATTTTCGTCTGGCCATATTATTAATAAAATATTGTCTACAGTTTGCATACAGCAGCAGTATAAGAACGTTAACAAGGCCGGCCTGAACAGAAACGGGGCTGGTTGCATTGTTGAACTTGCTGGACCTTAAAACAAAATTTCGCACATAAAATACTTTAACAGTTTAATACTTATTACATTGCACAAATTGGTATAATAAGGAGTACATGAAATGATAAATAATTAAATTATTTTAACAAAATAAAGTTTTAAATTCTATAAAAATCTTGAAAAAAATAAACTAACTACTATATTGTTGTCGCCATCGTCGTCTTCGGTGAAGAATACAAGAAAAATTTAATATCATGGTACTCCCAACAATATTATCTATGTTGAGTGTCAGCTCGAAGTATTAAATCCTTTTACGAGGGTTGATCCAGACAATGCATGGTACCTGCAACAGCTGGGTAATCAAAAGCAATGAAGAGTGAGTTCGATGTCAGGAGGTTGCCACATTTTGGAATTTTTTAACACCATCACGGCGAGAAATTTTCACTATTTTTGTTGTGCTTCATCCTTTAATCTTGTGAGATTAGTAGCTGCTTTCCTGTCGGCATTGAGTTCTGTAATTTGGTATTTAGTTTTAATCTTAAGAAGGAATTATAATTTTAGATTCTGCCAAGGCATTTGCATCTGCAAGGGAAGTAGGAATGACAGTCTACGATCAGACTTCTGCTAGTTCTTCGCCCAGAAATCTGCAATAGCAATACGT
>BPLR01008966.1:0-39735 GCA_021605095.1 Caerostris extrusa | reverse complement strand
TAATTGATCGCTCAAACACCTCAACTCGACTTGACACTTTTTTTTTAATTCATTTTTTATTTTATTTATTTTTTTATCGTTTGGGCTGGGGGGTCTTGGGAGAGCGAATTGAAAACGATAGCGAACTACTACACCTACCAAACAACCGTATAGAATTTCCCAAACTCCCTGTTCGGATATCGGGGATCTTTTTTGGGGCTGTACACAATGAAACACGACTGTGCACCAAAGATGCATTGTTAGGGGGTGGGGGATGAGGGGGATGGATTTACGGGGAGAGAGAACACACATCTTGTAAGAAAGGTGAATAGAGGAAAAATTAAAAATATAGCAACAAAAAAAATATGTATGTATAATGCCTGCGGTTTTTGTGGTAGTTGCCTTTCGTGAGCTCTGCAAGCCACGCTCATTTATTTGTGGCGACAGTTGCCAATTTTTGTGAAAGGACCCGAAATTGGAAGGGGGAACTGTCCTTTGAAATCGTTTGGACCCCTTCTTCTGCCCAGGTGGGGGTCGAGGAGGTATTGTTCGAATTTCAGGTCGATTTATTGCAACTGAATGCCTATCAAAGGTACTGGAATCGGCTTATGAAGTGCCCCCTTTGAGTTGGGTCTTTCAGAGAGGTTTTTGTAGGGCTTCAGGTAGGCCAGCTCACAAAGGGAAATATGGAATCGTCTTGTGACAAGAGTAACATTATCCGCTCATATCGTTCCTGCAGTTGATTTGTTCGGAAGAGGGCTTTAAATGTTTTATAGTATGCTTTGAACCTCCTGTCAAATTCTGGATTTCAATTTACTTAGTATTTGTGTAAGGCTCTCTAGGATTTCCTGTATACATACATAACAGCTTTTGCTATACACAATTATTTAATGTAAAATATATTTTATTATTAGTAAACTGATGCAGGGCCCTTCATTGTTATAAATGTATGTGGAAAGATCTGGACATGGAAAATGAATAAAAAAAATAGTTCGGCTTTGCAGTTATTTTTGAAAATTTTTAAGTAATTTTACGCTTTTTATCAAGGCAATCAAGCTGCTGTCTATATCACTATTGGTATTAGCGTATATAACTATTGTTGGTATTAGCTATATCACTATTGGTATATTTAATAACACTATTTGTAGCGTAAGAAGTATAATAATTTTAAGTATAATGATAAAAACTTTCTGTTGCTAATTATTGAAATAATTCTGATTAGTGTACAACTTTTAAATTTTTTGGTAATTTTTAACGTTTTTGTTGGATGAGAAAGTTGCTAACCAATATTTAATGGCGATATTTGCCAACCTAAAAAAACCCTTAATCGTTTGAAAATTTTATAATAGAACGATTGCTCATGCGTTTTAATATATTAATTCAAATGAAATTCCGATGCAATTACGGTTATGAAATATTTGAAATCGTTTTATGTTTGTTTGATATTAGGACAATTAATTATTAATATTAGGATTAATTGACAATTTTTTTTTTTTTTTAGATATTGAAAAATGTGTAATTCAGAATGATGTTCATTTGTTAGATAATTGTTAGTAGTATTTTGAATAAAGATAATAAAGATTTCGATAAAATTTTATAATTTTGTTTGAAGATCTCTAGCTTTTCACTGGGGAAAAATAGTATTTTTTTTTTTTTTTAGACAGTTAAAAAATAATAGTCTGTTGAATTGCCTGTTATCATTGAATGTTTTAATATTATTAGTAGTAGTAACAAAATGTTTAATAATAATTATAAATTTTAATAATAATTATTAAGACTATTAAAAATATAACTTTTACAATACTGTATTTTAATCAATTATTTGTTTATCAATAATATTATTTTCATTTTATTATAGTGTTTAAGAGTTTTTCAAAAAATTTTAATATTCAGAGATAAATAATATATATATAATTTTTGATCATTAAAATAATAACGCAATTTTGCCGTATGGAATCTTACGGCTTAAATTGAGTCATTCTTCTTACGAAAAGTAAATTTTTTATCTGTAAGTGTAACTTTTGGCCTGGCTGTCAAGATACGTTATCATTTTATCACCTTTGTTTATGATTTATTTCCTGTTTAATTCTCATTGGATCGCATTCCGTTTCCTGAATTTAAACGATCCGTTGACACTTCTACTTGAGAAAAATTACCGAGAAAAACCATTGACCTGCATTATATCTCTAAAACATAGCTATCTCGTTACATAACTGAGGTAATCGAGTATTCTTTTTTTTCTTGTTGTATTTTAATTTTACGTAATAAATTATCTATTAATTCCTTCTAAATGATAATTTTTTATATTACAAGTTGTAAAATTTTTTAAAATTAAAAATTCTTTTCATGATGTTTTACGTGGATATAAAATCGAATAGTTCAAGACGTGAATTGTCAAATTGCGTAAATTATTGATGGATACGAAATTGTGATTTAGAATCTAATTTGGCTACTACTTATATTTGTTTTCATGAAATGCGTTTTATGAAAGGGGCTTTTAGAATTGACTACCATTTGGTTACATTAAAAAAATTACCAAATATTATTAAAAAAAAAATGTTGTTTTCAAATAAATCAATGTGTTTTATATATTTATGAGCATAAAATCGGCTAAGTATGGCAAATATTTGATGATACACTCAATCAGTATTTTATAAAACTGAAATGTTATTTAATCACCAATCATCATTATGGCACCTGATGGCTGAGTGACTAGCGCAGTTAAGGTGCATGGATGTTTGTAGTGGTTCGGAATCCACTTTAAATCTTATGTCCCTATCTAATATAATTGTTGGGCGTAGAACTGACAAACCTACCCCGTAAAAAAAGAAAAAACATTATCATATTTTGTAATCTGCCAGTTGACAGAATGCCTTGTCCCTTCAACGTAGGGCTGTCATGCCACTAAATTGCTGTTATTGGATGGTTTGTCTCTCTACAGGTCATTTTTATACACGTTAGGCTAATTACTAACGGAATGTATTTTAACGATTAACGTGGATTCCGACACACCCACACCACATCACATCACTGTGTGCCCTTTACAGTTTGGGAATGATGTTGGTGAGAAGCAATCTGATTGGGCTCTTTGTCGATCTTCGGTCATATGAGACGGGACCACTTACGGCTTAAAGTGGATTCCAAACCACTACAAACATTCGTGACATCGCCGGCACTCGTACTGAAACCTGTGGTACCAAGTGTCAGAGCACTAGCCACTTCAGTCCATTCCGAACCACTCGCCATTCACACACCGCCAGAATTGAATTTTGAAGCCTAAAAAAACCAGAGCGCAACATTGAATCATCCAGCTACCGCCATTGAAGAAGATATTTTAAAAAAACAAGCATATTGAGTCATATTTTCCAATAATTAAACTGTCAATTATGTTGATAATCACTAGAAATTACAATTATAAGAATAAGATTATTAAACAAAAAAATATACTATATCTTCATCCGAATATTTATAACAATTCAATGAAAATATATTGCATGTATTGAAGTTTCTGCTGACAATGATAAAATAAAAACAGGTGTCCTTACAGAATGTGCGCATTTTTTTTTTCTCTCCCAGTTTTCACCTGCCGTGGAACTGCAGAATAAATTATGGTATTGTATCCATCCATCTTTTTTCCACGTCAGATTCGACCTTCAGGATATTTGGAGGGATGGAGTTTGCTGCAAGGGTCGGCGGTTGGGGTTAAATGGAAGGAGAAGGGTGTACGTCGAAGATTTCAGCTCCTCTGTGAACCATCGCAACCCCTACTCTCATGTTCTCAGTCGGCATTTAGAAAAAAATTTAGACGTCTCTGAACCCAGAATATCTATATAAATAAAGGGCTTACATGATTTTGAGAATACGGTCTTCGTATTTGTCGTTTAACAAATTTTTGAACAATTTTGAATTCAAATCAATTAAAAAAAAATCAATCAATTTCGATCGAAATTCAAATCAATCAATTTTTCAAATAATTATGATTTTCAATTCAATGATTATTGAATGAATTTAATATTTAAAATTTTATAGGATTTATAGTTATTTGATTGAATTGTGTATCAATATTTATTGAATGGACCTATTTTATGACAAGTTTTTGAAATGTTGATAAATATTGTAAATTAAACTATAACCAAAATTTTATTATTTTGAATTGTTTTGAACCTGTGTTATTTCACTACATCTGTTTTTAACTACTTCTAGCTTATGGCATCTGTCAGTTATTTTGGATTGTTGAAAATATCGTAAGAAATCTGTAAAAAACGTTATAATTTTATTTCCAGATTTTTAAATTTCTGTTTTCATTTCCACATCGAACTTGACTTGGTCACATTAAAAAAATATTTAAAAATGTTAAAAACTTATAGTGCAAAAATTTTATTGTGATGTTTATCTAAATTTATTTATGGGCCATTGAGACTTGGACCTTGACTCAAAAGCAGGAAATGGCCAATTTTTTAGCGCTCTGGTCTTTGGTACCACATGCTTGAGGTTCTTTTCCTGGCAGTTGCATGGTTTTTTTTTTAGTGGTTCGGAATCAACGATTATGCTGTATATCCCGGTCTAATTAGCCTAAAGTATGCACACAAAATGACTTAGAGCAGCAAACCAAACCAAAAACAGGAGAAGATGTTGATAATCTGGGAGAGGAAGATCTTAAGGGTTATATTTAGATCTATCAGAAAGGGTGATGTTACAATCGTGAAATTGCAAAATTGTTTGTAGAAAAGGATATCATAAACTATATAAAATCAAATAGAATTCAATGGCTAGGACACATGGAGAGAATGGACTGATAGCAGAGGTACAAAGAAGATTTTCAAGGGGAAGTGGCAGGGCCAAAGAAAAAAAAAAAATGCTAAAAAAAAAAAAAGAGATGGATTGATCAGGTGGAAAAGGATCTGAAGAACCTAAAGATGACAAATTGGAAAACCAAAGCACGAGACAGTTTTGAGTCGTATGTTAATGAAGGCCATGATCCAATATGTAGGTAAATGTCGGGGAGTTAGTTTATTTAAATGGGTTCTTTTAGTTGGAGAATTATCATTATTTAAAACAAATAAGTGACCAGTTTTTAATATTAAATATTTTTTGATATGCGCTTATATTGCTAGATGTAATGAATAAAATGTTTTCACGATATAATTGATGCTCAAGAGCTCAAAAAATTATATCGTCCATCGTATTTATAAAACGTTATAAAACTGCGCATGAAATAGCAAAAGTCATGATAGTAGATCAATCACTTGATGATTGAAGATGGATTTTCCGTTAGAGCATATACTAAACTAAACAAAAAAGATCATTGATCAAAATTTGACTAAGCAATAGAAATCATTTCATAACATTTATGAAAATGATTCAAACTTGACATCTCTTCCTGTTACTGTGTTATATTCTTTTCCTATGACTTTGTATGTATTTTTTTTTTTTTAAAAGTTTTATCTTTCAGTTGACACTCTGCGAGACAATAAAGAGCCATTAATTTTGGTATAAACAGCCCATCTGTTGCTTATTAGCCAGCAATTAGAGCAAATCAAAGCTTTCGAGAAGAAGTTCATGCATTTCAGAGTAGTAGCGCTCTGGCTTTTAGTACCACATGCTTCAGGTTCAAATCCTGACGGTAGAATGAATGTTTGTGAGTGTTTCGGAATCCCCACTAAACTGTAGGTCCCTGTCTAATTAGCCCTCATGTGCACAAAATGACTGTCGAGCGACAAACCAAAACAAACCTAATATTTATTACTAAAGACTCACTTGATATTTCTTCCAGTTTATATTATATAGTCTTGTTATCTTCTTCCTATGGTCTTGTATGTATTATTATTATTATTTTTTTTTTGAAGTTTTATCTTTCAATTGCCGCTTTGGAGACAATAAAGAACCATTAATTTTGGAATAAACACCCCATCTGTTGCTGATTAGCCAGCAATTAGAGCAAATCCGAAAGCTTTTGGGAAGAAATTCATGCATTTCAGAGTATAGAGTGTAGATTTTTTTTATTTTCTCTAGTGAAGAAATACAGCAGGTGCTTTGCTACCGTTTGTAAACGGAGTGCGTTGTGTGTGTGTATGCATGCATGAGAGGACGAGTCAAGGAAATGGATTTTCATCAGTTCTCCTTCGCATGGGCTGCAAGGAGGGGTGGGGGTTGAGAGGAACATGGAAAGGGAGGGAAGGGAAATTTCAGAGGGGAGAAAAGAAATAGTTTGAAAGTTTCCGACTTTTGGGGGTACTGGATGTTGAAAAAATGAATTTTTTTAAGGGTCGCAGAAGGTTTAGCGAGAAGATTGAAACAAAAATGTAAAATAACTGATGCAATTTTTTTTTTTTTTTCCTTTCTTGTTGTTGCTTTTGATGTTGGAAGTTGGTGACATAAAAAATGGTTTTTAAAGGCACATACCAAACAACAACAAAATATTTAAAGAAGAAAGGAAGAAATGTTAAAAATGGTTATATGAAAATGACAAAAATAAAAAATTATTAAATGATTTTTTTTTTTTTTTAAAAATATTTCGCTTTTTGATTAATTTTGTTTATATGCTATTTTTTTTAAGAATGTTAGGTGTTCTGTTTTGAAAATAATGAACACAAATAATTATATATTACGTAAGTGATCTGTTAAATTAACTTGGAAGTGGAAGCACTGGTATGGATGCAGCATTATTTATCTCAACGTATAGTGAAAAAAAAAATAAATTAAGAAAATTTTAAAAAACGTAAATAAATAACATCTAACTTTGTATTTGAGTAAGTTTTAATGTATTTGTACTATTGATAATTAAAATTCGACGCGTTATCTGAACGGCAACGTGCGCCGCTGGTGAGCATTAAATGTTGAGATTCAATCCGCTGGTAGCTTTGTTGTAAAACCCTGCTTCAAAGAACGAGGAGTCATGGTGATGTTCAGCATTTAAACTTCATTAGTCGGACTAAATATTTTATTCAATGTTTCGTGTTTTTCCCATACTATACGCAAATGCGATGTATTCCCCATTCCCTAAAAAAAGTTCTCTTTAAAAGGTACTACCCACCTTCTTCAGCAACTTTGAGGCAATTCAGATTTCTTTTACATACGGATGCTCTATCAAACAGAAGCTGGCCCCCTAAGAATTCCCTTCCATGAGACCACACAGGCTCATAGACTTTTTTAAATGTTGCTGTCGACCTTATCTGGGATAAGTAATAAACAACAATAGTGTAAATAAAAATTCAAACATGGTTTATAAATCTGAATCCGTCTGAACAGGCATAAAATGAACATATTGTTTTATGTAGCTGTTATATCTTTTTTTCCATAATTCTGAATTATTTTTGCATATTAAAATAACACGTAAAAAAATTGTAACAAGCGATAAGCTTTTACCTTTGCAAACATTTTAATTTGCTTTCAATACAAGATCAATAGTCGACATTTTGCTAATCACTACATTAGAAGACAAAAACTAATTTGCATAACATCGACGGTTTTCTCCCATAAACAAAGCAAGAGCATAACTTTTTTATTAAATGTTTTGCCTACAAAACAAAAAAATCCATTGAGGGAAGAAGGCTTTCTTTTTTTATTCACCAGAATGAAGTTGATAAGACTGGGGTCGTTCTTTACAGAATAATGCGGGTATTGGCCCATCAGCAATTATGTTCTTAATGAGGATAATTAAGGCATTATGAAGCTGAAGAAGAAGTAAGAAGAAAAAAATCACTATCATCCACTTCAGTATGTTGAGTGCATTTTTCCACGGTGAGGGAACTCCAAACAACGCCCGGTAATTGTGATTCAGGCCCATTAAAAATGAAATTAGCGACATGGACTAAGAGATGGCCACCGTTTGTGTAATCCTTCCGCCAAATGAATTAACTTGGTGCCCTGGGAAGAATTTTTGTCCGCAGTGATGTCTGGGAGTAAATAATTAATTTTTCTGATTAGGAATTTTTCGGGGATTGAAAGAATATATTTTTTCTTTTCTTTTGATACATTTGGTCAACATTGAACTATTTTTTGTGGCAGTCTAAATCTTCGATGAGACATCAAACTAATGTCTGGCACTGTATATGGTCTTTTTGCTAAAATTGCTAATTACAAATAACAATTTTCAAAAATAAGATGTTTGAGCATAAAGTCTGTTCCTGATTTCAACTATTGCATATAAATCAATGAAGAACTATTAGATGAACGTATATTAATACATAGTTATACTAGTTTGACGTGTATCCTATTTGTTTAAAAGTATTCTTTATTTTATTATTCTGTTCTACTAAATTGAATTTCATATTATATATTAAAAATATTGGGTAATCTGTAAATTTTGTGGTCTATTTGTCAGTTTGTGATATGTAAATATTAAAATACTTTTTTTTCTTTTTTTTTTTCAGGTAAGTTCAATTTTATAAATCTCTTTACGTAAGTCAAAAAGTCCTCTCTTTATACTTCCGAGGATATAATGTATGGAGGCTGCATGCGATTCATTTTGGTAATACTTAAATCTGCTATATTTGTATCAGATTAAACACTGCTATTAAAAAAAAAATATAAAGAACTGCTTAAAAAAAATTTTTTTTATTTTTTCGTTGTCGTCGTATCCCCTGAAGAGTACAAGGGAATCAAATATCGTGGTGCTCCCGAATAATATTGGCTATGTTGATTGCTAGCTCGGAGTATAAATCCTCTTCCGATAGATGGTCCAGACAATGTATGGCGGCTGCAACAACTGGGCAATCAAAGACAAGATGAGGAGTAAGCTCGACATCAGGGCAGTTGCCACATTTTTGATATTTTTAACGCCATCAGCAGAAATTTTCATATTTTTGTGGGCTTCATCCTTAATCTTGTGAGAGTTAGTAGCTGTTTCTGTCGGCATTTAGTTCTGTAATTTGGTATTTAGTTTTAATCTTGAAGGAATTTAAATTTAGATTTTTGCCATAGTTTTGTATCTGCAAGGAAGTAGGAATGGCAGTCTGATTCTAGACTTGGCATTCTTCTACCAAAGAATCAGCAATTTCATTGAATTCCAAATCCACATGAGCAGGTCCATTGTAGGGATACACATTCTGTGCAAGCAGAGATTTATTGTAAAAGATATAATGTATTAATTAGAATGTAACTTAAATTAAACGAATTCAGCATATAATTATTTATCTCTACTAGAAAGAGCAATTTTATAACATTTATATATTTAAACATTTATAATTTTGCTATTATAATTAATTTCACACTTGTAGAAAATATAGTTTTATTTTTTAATAGTTTATTTATCTCCAGAAAGAGCATTTGAATGTACAATCGATTGTACATCATTGATCGTTTTGTCGACTTAAAGTTTTAATAAATATGTTTATATGAGAAACATACGAACATTTAAAAAGAGTTCCTGTTGTTCGAATATGTATTGAATTTCATATTAAAATATTGGTTAGTCTATAAATTTTTTAGAATAACTATTTGTCAAGTTGCGTTAATAGAGTACCCAACAAGTTTGCGAAGAACTCTTTTGACAGTTTCGCTTCAATAGTGGTGTTTAGAATCAAAACGTTTTAGCAAGAGGTTGCTAAGTACTGCAAGGTCTGTTGCCACGTGAATTGGCGGAGATGGTATTATTCACATGTATTGCAAGACCTCAATTGCATTGTTCTGAATGCAGTGGGCTAGAAGGACGCTGGGACAATACAGTACTTGCAAGGGTGTTTAATCTGCTGCACGTGGCTAACGGAGTTTGCAAATGAATTGTGGTAATACAAAAATATGTAATTTTTTAAATGGTGGGAAGCAACTGATTTTTTATGACAACAAGGGTAGGTTTTTTAATTTTTTTTTATAATATTTTGATGCTTTTAGTAAATTATATATATATTATTCAAAGTAGAAAAAAAAATTATGTAATGTTTAGGGAAATTATGTGTATATTTAGTATTTTGTCGGAAAAGTATATTGAAAAGGAAGGCTAAAAAAGGAAGGTTAAAAAAACAATTGTCAAAATTGTTTCAAAATGAAGGAAAAATTAAAAAATGGTTAAATGAAAACTCATAAATTTTATGAAGGCAAGTTAGCATACATACGTTAGAACTAAGTAAATATGATAATTGTAAATTTTTTAATTCTTTAAAAAATTTTTAAACTGCATCCCACACACAGGATGAAAAATTTATTTTGATGTTGTTTGATCTTGACTTATGCCCAATCAAACTTGTTCAATTTTCTGATAACTAGAACAGTTTTCATTCTTTATCATATTCATATGTGAAGATTTACAGGGAAATAATGTTTTACAATTTCGTTAAGCATTTATCATTAGTGTTCTTTTTATTTTCATTATGCAAAAATTAATTTTTAATAAAACTATAAATCTTGTACAAATTGTTAATCTTTTTTTTATCTTGTAAATCCCTTTTTTATATTGTTTTTCATGCCTTTAATTTTCATTAAAATATTTTTTTTTATCCATTAAAACCATTAACTTCCTTCTTCCTGCAATTAAAAAAAAAAAACGAACACTTCCTTTTGACCCCGTCGCACAGAGTCTTTTGCAAATGAGTTCACGAACACTATCATCTATGTATCTAGATCACATTATAGAGTCAGAGAGAAGCAAATTTCCCCAGAGAGAATGCTCAATGGCGAGTATTAATATTCCATTTTACAACGACTCCGTGCCGTGGCTTCAAGATTACAATGTAGATCGTCACATCTGCTTAACAAAGAGCTTCCGTTTAGTTCCATGGTGTCTCTATCAACCGCCTATCTGGCTGCAATTAAAAGGGCCTAGCGGAACAGATCATGGCCCGATTAAGCGTCGGCCCTTGTCGCTTCAGCCACCTGCCCCCACTAATTTGTTGCCTGTCTGCACCAGAATCCGTTGCTGCTGCTTTTATGCCATCAGATTCCCCGTTTTATAACATTATTAAGCTGCAAGACACGTTTTTGTTGTGGGCCCACACAAATGCTCGTCTG
This sequence comes from Caerostris extrusa, assembly GCA_021605095.1. Taxonomy (NCBI): domain Eukaryota; kingdom Metazoa; phylum Arthropoda; class Arachnida; order Araneae; family Araneidae; genus Caerostris; species Caerostris extrusa. The sequence goes on along the minus strand of BPLR01008966.1, from coordinate 28,812 downwards.
CTTATCTCTGATGTATGAATGTTAAGTCTGTTGCTTTTAATTGCATTTATTTTTGGTAGAACCTTGGATTATTTTAACGACAGTTGAGGTTTTTTTTCCCCCCTCGTGAGAATATAGGATTTTGAATTTGTGAATGGTTTTACAATGGTTTAGTAAAACTTGAATATTTAGTGTTTTTCAATAATCAGTTAGGCAGTTTCATATACATACTGGTATTATCGTTCTACGGTCATCTTGTACAACACTTTAGGCTAAAAGAGTAACACGCTCACATAAAACGTAATACACACAAACACTCACTCTTAAAAGTCAAAAATAGTTTTTCAGCGCATACACATAAAAGTAACACACATTCTTTCACTGCAAAAAAAGGTAACACGCACTCATAAAAATGTAACGCACACACACACACTCTTTAAAAGTAACACGCACACATAAAATGTAAACACATGCATACACACAAACACTCTCTTTAAAAGTAACGCGTACACATAAAAAGGAACACATTCTTTAAAAATAACACGCACTCATAAAAAGTAACACACACACACTTTTAAAAAGTAGCACACTCAAAAAGTAACGCGTACACATGTGCACGCATGCACACACACACATATGTACATAACAAATAATGCATGCACACACATATAAATATTTTAACAATTCACACTTTCGGATTTTTACCGTGTGATAAAATGTATAAGAAATTCTCGCGTATTGTATTCCTAACCATGTAAACATTCTCATGTTTTTTTTTATTATTCTATAACTAGATAGTATAAATTTCACGCCAAGTTGTTCATAACGAGTTTCTAAAACGTCCTCATGTGTTTGTAGATTGTTTGATTTAAAAAAAAAATCACTAATTCGATACGTGACAGTTTAGATTTTTGCGAAGTCGAATTTCTCATTTTGCTTTCTTTAGAGATGAATTGAGAAAGTTTCACCTTTGTTCGACAAGTTATCTAAAAAAAAATTTCTATGTTTATCAATAGTCGACAACTAGATTTAAACAAACTGTTGTTTTTCTTTTTCACTCCAATTGATTTTGTATGTAGGTTCTTTGAAAAGAAGGTGTGTAAGATAGTGTTTCCATATTTATTGTGAACTGTTAGATTTCTTTCTGATCTGAAAGGTTTTTGTAAAAGTACTGCATTTTTCATTTAGTTGTAAATTGCTTTTGTTGCTTTGTTTGCTTTGCTTTCTGTTTCTTGTGCTGTTTCATAATTCCGTTATTTGAAGAAGTGTTATTTGATTGTCTTAGGATGCCTGTTTATCAAAACCTATTAACTTTTACAATTTTTTTTTTTTTTTTTTATGATAATATGATTTTATGACCGTAAGAAGACAGAAAAAAAAAAAAAAAAATGATATTTTGGATTAGAGGTTTTTGTAAAGAATTATTATATTTTCATTCTTTTAAGAAGGGAAAAAAATTTTTTTGTCATTTCTCATTACAAATTTTCTTTCCTACTACCATCTGACATATGTAAAAAATTATCAAGCATTTCTGATTGATCACGGTAGAAATAAATTAATTTCAGTTTTTCACTACTATCTCTGTATAGTAAATTTGATATTTAGATTACATTTAATATTTTTTTTTTTTTTTTTTTGTATGTTTTTTATTGAAATTTGTTTGTCACTTTTTGTTCTTAGAAAAAAAAAAATTAAATGTCGAGTTTTATTTTGCAATTGTATGTGAAATGTTGGCAGATTTGCATTTTTACACACATTTCTTATTATCATGCGCTTCAAAGAATAAATATGTAGTATATATATAGAATGATTTCTTCTTTTAGTTCAAAATTTAAAAATATTAATTTTATAAATTTCCTAATTTTTATTAGCTAAAGTTATTTTAGCATCATTAATACATAATTATGAGTAATTCAATTCACTTTGAATGTTTTTTTATTTTTATGCATTATTAATATTTCTGTTGCAATATTTAATGAAAATTATGGTTAATAATTTTTTTTCCAATATGCATTTGTTGTATATGTATAAATTGCAATCTAAAATGAATAATATTATTGTATATATATATATATGACGATATCGGTGTTTTAATTTTTTTCCCCACAATCGACAATTCAACGCGTTTAAATTTTGCCTCGGAATAGAGCCACGTATTTAACCCTTTGTTGGACATTTTTTATTCATAAAATAATGGGTATTGTTTTCAGAGCTAAGTTTTTTATGTCTCGAATGACTTTCAATGTTTCTTATTGATTAATTATTATTTTTAAATTTCTTTAATGAGCTATTGGCTTATTTTAAATTTCTTTCATAAAGTATTTTTATTGATTAATTTAAGTTTCTTTTTACGAGTTTTCTTTATACATAATAGTCTTAATTTCTTTCACTTACTAATAATTATATAATTAAATAATGTAAAATTGTTCTAAAAAGGTCGACTGGTGAAAGCAAAGACAATTTTATTTCAAAATTAAAACGAGATTTTTCCAGAAAAGAAAAATCGTTTGGAATTCAATTTTTTTTATTTTCTAAGTATATTGTTATGCGTTTTGTTATTACTTACATTAAATTCTAAATTTTATGGGTAATCTATATATCGCCTAACCGGCTATATAAATGGTTTTTATTATTATTATTATTTTTTCTTAAATACAATTTCGTTTCTGAAATTTTTTTGACTAAAATCGAAAATATGTGTTGTTAAAATAAATCTTATTCAACTTAACTCTTGACTTTTTTTATTAGATTCTTCGAAACTTGCTTTCCTAGAAATTTCCTAGAATTATTCGAAACTACTTTCGCCAGAGTTTTGAGATCAACATGCGATATATCGCTTTTATTATCACTAAACAATCTTCGCAACTCATTTTGGAAAGAAAAAAAATATTAATAAAAAAAAAAAGCAAATGCAAGTGATCGTAAACAATAAACAAAACACAGCTGCTCTCGAATCTTTTTGATACTGAAGGACATCAAATATTTGTAAAACAACATGAAATCGCGTTAGAATGTCTGTTTGCAGCACGTGTGATAACTGGCGTTAAAACTTAACTCGTGCTAAAACTAACTCGTAGCGTTTTGAAAAGATACGAATTTGAGATAATACTACTGTGCCCAAAAAGTTAGACCAATTATTATTTTTTCAAAAAACTTTTTATTTGTTCTTCCAAATTTATTTCACCGTCTCCAAAGTACGAATCAATGCAGTGTGAGCTGGCGCATTCAGTGTTTTCGGTACCAATCGAGATTTGACGCGTTTGAGGCACAAAAACGGAATTGACCGATCCTTTTGAAATTCCAACATCATCAGCAAGGTCTCTAATTGTAAATCGACGGATTTGCAAGCACCAAATCTTTAATTTTTTGAACGTGAGCATCGTCGGTAGAGATTGATGGTCGACAGATGGCTCTTCGTCTTCAACGCGTTCTCTGTCTTCTTTGAACTGTTTATACCACTTCTAATCATTTCTTTCCGATATAGGAATGCTCACCGAATGCCTTCTGCAACATTCTATACGTTTCCTCAAACAAAATTGAATGCAAGTTCTTTGCTCTATTAATTCAGACATTTCAAAGATCGCCGGAATCAGTTTCAGCGTCTCACAAAGCCAAGCGTAACTCAAACACTGATGAATATTTTGACGTCAAATTCACACAGATGTCAAGGACAGTGCCAACAACCTAAAAAAAAAGGAAGAAAAAAATTAAATACATATGCCCGGGAAATTTAAATTTGGTTTTACTTTTTGTGCACAATATTAATTCGTAGTGCTTTGAAAAGATACGAATTTGATATAATCCGTTGTGAATATACAACGTGACGTTTTAGCAAATAGCCTTTTTATGAATCAAAAATGCTGATTTTAGGTAAAAACGACTCTGTACATCTGGGTTTGGAGTGATCATTATTCAGATTACTTCAAGGCCCAAAAAAAGAGAACACAGTTATTATCTCTTCCTTTTTTTTTTTTCTGCATTGAGTTACACATTCCCAGTTTTCTCGGTAAATAGTCCCCATTTCTTCGTGTGAAGTGCGCAGCTTCTGCAAAAAGTGGCCACGCCCACAGCTCCTCAATTTATGTTCATTAATTATAGGCCTGTCTCGTATCTGCTCCTTCCTTTGGATGGAAACGCTTAAAAATGTTCGACACTGTTCATCACTTAACAACAACAACGACACTAAACGATCCTCTTCAAGATTTTTTTTTTACTTTATTTTTTTTACTGCACTGTTTTCCCCTGCCCTATCAATATTCAGTACAGTCTCGTTCTGTAATTTTTCTTGGTGTTTTTTTTTTTTTTTTTTTTCCCCTGTCACTGATGAAGTACTTGTTGTGTTCGTCTATGTCGTCCTTATCAAGAGATTTTAATTCTTTTTTTTCCCTTTTTCGAGGGGGGGGAAAAAAATTCGGAAAAGGGATGATGACTGAGAATTCGATTTTTTTTTTTTCTATCCCTTCTTGATTGTCTGTAAATATGCTATTTTTCTTTTTTTCAATTTTATTTATTTTTTTTTCTTTTTGAGTGTTGAATGAAGAAGGTATGACATTGAAGGCGGAGATTCGGAGGGCGGGAAAAATTGCGCGCGCATCAGATTGGCAATACTCTTTTTATCAAACAAGACAGGGAAAAAGATAGGGGAAAAAAAAAAAAAATATTAATTGCCGTTTTCAAATTGGGATACCTTCTAATTAATTATTTCGCAAAAACAATAAATAATGGAAAAATTGGAGAAGTTTTTTTTTTTTTTTTACGACATTTGTCAGTCTAGAGTAAGACAGTTTTTTTTTTTTTTTGTCATCGTTCAATTTTTTTAATCTTTTTTATCGATATCGAAGTTAATTACATTTAATTCGTTCGTAATCGATCATATGAGTTAATCAATATAACTTTTTCTAAACTCTGTTAATTAAGAACTGCACTTTATATGAAATCTAATTATCTGGCGGAATCTTTCATCTGGTAACTTTAATTTGTTGTTAAAATTAGTCTGTACTAGCATGTTTCACTCTTTAATTTGAATCTTTTAAAACTGAAATGCCATATTTCGACCGTTTTAAAAATATAACGGAAATTGCTAATTTTTCGTGTGGAAAACAAATATATGTAAAAATTCTAAATATTACATGGTTTACTGTGTATAAAAGAAAGCATATTTAAATTTTTAAAAAAGAAAGAAATTGGCTGAACTGATATACAGGTTGCCCATAAAAATTCAATTTAATGTAAGAACAAAAACACGTAACAGTAATCTCTAAAAAAAGAAAATAAATAAATAAATAAAAAAAAAAAAACACTATAAAATTCCGAACGATTTTCTTTTCTTGAAAAATCTTATTTTGAAATAACATTGTCTTTACTTTCGCCAGAATATCTTTCAGAACGATTTTACATTATATAATTATTAGCTCGTGAAGGAAATTAAAAAACAATTTGTAATTTGTAGGCAAATCGTGTTGTTCAGAATGTTTTATTTTCCCCACATAGTCTGTATATGAGTAAAGTGGAAGTTATATCTTCCTGAAAAATTTTAAGCGTAACTATCGCGCATTATCCTGTAGTAGAAAATGTAGCCTGACTGTCTTTGTGAGATATTTACATATTATGACAATCACCATGGGATCTTCTCGTTTCTAAACTAGTGACGTGACTGCAACGCACCCCACAACGGAATTGAACTTATACACCCAAGAGCCAAAACATTATGACCGCCTGTCAATAACGAGTTGGCCCACCTTTGGCGCGCAACACAGCTTCAACCCGCCTTGGCATGGATTAATACCACCACTTAATACCAGTTAAATACCACTTCCACCTGATCACGTGCCTTCCACGTCATGCAGACGAGTTCATTGCAAAATGTAGGGGTGGTCATAATGTTTTGGCTCTTGAGTGTATATTCCTGCACTCTTACCACTTTATTTTAGTACTGCTCCATGAGTTGTGGGATTAAATTTATATATATATATATATATATAAATCTACTTTACCCATTAATGGTAAAAGGGAAAAGAGTGGATTAATAAACAAGAGACTGAAAAACAGAAACGATTTATTATTAAATGCATGGTTTTTCCCCCATCTGCAAATGCATAGGTAAATATTTGAAGTTAAAATCAAATGAATAAATTATCACTAATGTAACAATAACTATTTTTAATTTATCATTTTTTTTTTTAACAATCGAGATTAAATTAAATTAACTCTTTATAATAATAGTTGGAATTAAATGCAAATCTTCTTTTTTTGCAATCTTCTAGCAAAAGTTAATTTAATTTATTATTTTTTAATCACGATTATTTAAAAATATGATTAATTAAAAAATAGTTATTGTTACATTAGTGATAATTTATTCATTTAATTTTACAACTTCATATATTTAATGGTTGAAGATGGTTAAAAACAAACCTGCATCTAATAATAAATTCCCCATTTTTTCCCTCTCTTGTTTATTATTGCATTCTTTTCCCTGTTACCGTTACTGGATGATGCTAAAGAAGCCCTGCAACTAAACCCTCTTAACAAACACCTATGCGAATAGAATCATTTTTCACCGAAGCCATCCATGTCTATTCAGTGGTTTTAGGCGTTGAGCAGCATAAAAAAGAACAGCATCATAAGTTGGAATATTCGGTGTTAGTATATCGTTTGCTTTTACCGTAAATAAATCTGGCAACACCAATCCTTTTATGAACTCTATAGAGCTTCTCTCTACTTAAACGGATGGCCTGTTCTTGGAAAAATGGTCATCGAACACTCCTTTATCGTTTGCACTTTTTTTTTTTATGTATTTCATGGCCATATGGGGATGCTCGCATTTAAATGATGTATGGGGCTTTTTGCTGCCGTTATCTGTTTTTCCCCATGTGATTCAATATCGCAGAGTGTAATAAGATATTTGTGGTTTGTTGGGTGTTTTTATTGTTCTCGTAGTGTTTTTTGAATGTACTTTTTTTTATCATTTTATTTGCTAAATGAAGACAGGTTTGGGGAAAAAAAAAAATGTATTTTTTTTTTCAACTAAATAATTGAGATATTTATGAATTTAAACCGAGGTTCTGCCTTTTAATATTTTTTATAAATTAGATGAATTATTTACTTAAAACGATTCATTATTTATAAGTTAAAGAAATATTTAAAAACTATGAATTGTATTTTCAATTGAGTAAAAACCAAAGTCCGGAAAAGTGGAATATTGATTGAAATTTTTACTTCACATATCAATTAACAACGTTGTTTAATTAAACAGGTTATTACTTATTTTGTAAGTATGGCTATTTTCGCTTTAGAGCCAGATTTTCAATTATCGATTATTAAATATTGTTTGTTGTGTCTTAACAGTGCTTCTCCCTACCACTGGCAAAAAGCGCCTGCCCTGTGGCGTTTAAGAGAAATAGTAAGTAGGCCTCGGGATTGTCACCCGAGAGAAAGTGCAGCGCAACCTGCACTCCCGTTGAGAAACGTTTAGTTTACAGTCTCTCATCCCAAGAAGGAATATATTTAGCGCATTCCGGTGTAATAGTTGACCTATCAACTCTCATCCGAAGAAAAGTATATTTCGCGCATCCTGCACGTAGCCGAATATCGTGTTTTCGGCTCAGAAGTGGAGTCCTTCCACGAATTAAATATAATTATCTGTCTTTAAATGTGTTAAATACTATATGTGTTTTGCGCGTGTAAATAAAACTGAAAGTTCTCAAACCTGTACCTAAACCCAACCTCACTCAGTTACAATATGGTAGCTCATCATGCATACTACAATGTGGCGATCGTGTGACCCATACCTGCTCATTACTGGTGCGAATTCCTTTTTAACGAAGATGCATCCCAACTTTGATTTTTAATTCCGACATCTATATTTTAAAAGTGAAGATTTTTACTTTGCAAACTGTCTTACGTATGTGTTATTAATTACCTTCTTAACTAAAATTTAAGAGATCGGCAGAGTTTTCTAATTCAAGTTAGCTCAAAATATTTCTACCTTAATCATTTTATTTTATTATTTAAAAAAAAAAAAAAAAAAAAAAATGGCCTTACTTAAGAGCTTAAAGAGATTTATACGAATATAAACTTAAATTTTCTACTTAATTTGAATCGTGTTGCCTTTAGAATGACTTCTCTTGAGTCTGTATTCATGAGGATGAAATTTTTGTTAATTAATTGCTCATTACGTGCAATATGGAGAAGGGATGTCCATACCGGCCCATTTTATCATATTTGATAGTTTTATTTTATAATTTTTTTTTTCCTTCTAGTAGATTTTCGGATTTTGATGAAAGATGGTTTATGATCCGGTTTAAAGATGATTTATAGTTGAGCAAATAAAATATTATAAAGTCTTTCATTTAGTGTTCCTTAATTATATTTCAGATTAGGAGATAAAAAATTTTATTTAAACTGGATACAGGATCCCTACTATATTTATTTCTTTGACACGCCTGACTCGTGGTTCAGTGACAACGTGCGCCGCTGGTGAGCATTAGGGCTGAGGTTCCATCTGCTGATTGTTGTTGTTAAACACTGTTTCAAGAACGAGGAGACTCAATGGAGTTTGGGATGTTCAGCATCTTGCCTCGTGAGTCGGATAACTTGATAGAAGTCTTCCGAGTTTTCTCCCATACGATACGCAAATGCGGGATAGTTCCCACTAAATGTCCTCCCGGACGCCACAGCCCTTCTTCTTCAGCGACTTCTACCTACGGGTGTTCTATCACAACAGAAGCTGCCCCCTTTCCCTCCAATCATGAATGGATTACACGGGTGTTCGTCCCTCACTGTAGGATACTGAAGGACACTTGAGTCCGTGCTACAGGGCACACAACAGAACAACAGTAGTTTCTAATAAAATATTGTCCTTAATTTTTATCTAATCCTTTTATTATTATTTTTTTTAATCAAATTAAAAGGGTGGTTAAACATGTTTTAGTAAGCCGTATAATGCATGCATTTGAACTAGTCTAATACAGAAATGTGAGATAGTATCATTTTTCGAATTATGAGTTAATTTTAATTTTTTTTTTTTTTAAATCAGATGCAAAATAATTTTTAGACAAGGGTAAGGTATTAATGTAATAAGTTTTTCTAAAATTAAATATAAAAATGCTTTGTTATTAAAAATTTATATATTTAATTTAATAAAAAATTTATTCCCTTAATAAGCATTTATATAATAATAATTTAAAAAATATTATAATTAATTATAATATTTAGTATATTTTTTTTTTTTCAAAAAATATAAGAATATTTAATATTTAAAAAATATTTTATTTTCATTTAATAAAGGCTTATTCTCTGCATGTATCGGACGTTAGATATTGTTAAACTATCTACTAAATATTTTTATAGTTATTATATAAAGATGTTATTAAACTATCTTTATATAATAATAATTTTAGAAATATTATAATTAATTTTAATATTTAGTATCTTTTTCAATATATGAAAAAAATAAGTATAAAAATATGTAATATAAAAAAGTATGTTTAAGTAAAGTTTTTAAAAAAAGTAAAGTTTTCTTGCTAATAAAAATTTAATAAAATAATAAAAACAATATTTTGTTTTTCATTTTAATAAGGCTTATGCTCTGCATATATCGTACATTAGATATTCTTAAATTATCTACCATTAAAATATAATAATAATTTAAAAAAATACTAATATACAATTATAATACTAATATTTATCATATGTTATCTTATTTATAATAATAATATTTATATTTATCAAATGCTAATTTTTATCATTTGATTTTTGATTCTCTATTTTTATGTGAAAGAAAGCCATTCTATATAGCACTTATTGCTTTCAAGAAAATTTATTGCATTTTTAAAATTCTTTAAGGCATATCTGCCTTTACAATAAAAGAAAAACGCATTTGTATTTAAATTAAATACTTTCCCTCAATCTATTTTCATTGATGCAATAAAACAATTAAATCAAAAACATTACAGACGAAATCTGCTCATTTGTTAACCATAACAATGGAGTCATTATGAACCAATCACCTGAAATTCTTTTCACCAAAATATGGGAAATTAAACCCTAAAATCTTTAAAGCCATTACACACCAAGCGATTTTCATAGCTAAATAAAAGTCACACAATTGTTTCCCAAAAACTGGCAATATCTTTCTGCATCTCATTATTGCTTGTGCATGATAATAACTGTGACTGTAATCATTATATTTTACTCGTTTAATTAAAAAAAAATCGTTAATAAAAAATTTAATAAAATATTAATAAAACTATTTTGTTTTCATTTTAAAAAGTGCTTATGCTCATCGTATATCGGACATCAGATATTGTTAAACTATCTACTATTAAAATGTAATAACTCAAAAAAAATATTACTATTCTAATATTTATCATATTTATAATAATAATATTTGTAATAATATTAGATATATTTATCAAATGCTAATATTTATCATTTGACTTTTGATTCTGTATTTTGTGAAAAAAAAAAAAAGCCATTCTAGGTTTATTGATTTCAAGAAAATGTATTGCATATTTAATGCACGTATTCCTTACAACAAAGAAAACGCATTTGCATTTGAATTAAATACTTTCTATCAATCAATTTTTATTAATGCAATAAAACAATTAAATCCAAATATTACAGTCATTAGCTAACCATAACAATGGAGCCAATCAACTGAAATGCTTTTTTACTAAAATAGGAGAAATAAAGCCTAAAAATAACAACTCTAAAACCTTTAAAACCATTATAAAATCAGTGAATAAATAAAAAAAAAGCCATTACAGAATCAGTAAAAAAAAAAAAAAAAAAAAAGGCCATTACGCACCAAACGATTTTCAGAGCTAAATAAAAGTCACAATTGTTTCCCAAAAACTGGCAATATCTTTCCACATCTCATTGTTGCTTATGCGTGATAACGACTGTGACTGTGACTGTAACTGTAACCGTTATATTTTACACTCTGATTTTCAGCACTAACAGAAGAATGGAGGTTTTTACCACAAAACGACTTCATAATTTATATAAAAGAGCTTTAATTTTATTATTTTTATTTTTTTAACGTGTGATTACATCAAAACAGTAACAGCGATTATCCAGCGTTTAATTTTATCGCATTCGCGCAGCTGTAGTAATTGGGGAGCAGCTGCAGCTAATTTTTAAGGGCTGCATTCGAGAAATGAATTATTTCATCTGCCGGTTCGGTAATTGTTGAAAAGGAACTGTGGATTGTTATTATTATTTTTTTTTTACTTCAGCTTTGTGCTGCACGAATTGTGTTCAGCAATTGTGAATTAGCAGTGTTTATTTCCCGTTACGTGTTAAGATAATATGGTAATTTTAATTGTTTATTGTAATGTTAATTTTGTAGTTAATATTCGTTAACGCCATTTTGCTTTTTTTACCAATTTCGATAATGCTTAATTTAAATCATTTTTGTGGTTTAAAGCAATCTGTCAAAAAGGTTATGACTGTGTCATTGAGATGATGATCTGTATATGCTAAAATAATCCATATTTTTAAAAATAAAAATCGTTATTTTTAAAAATAATAAAAAAAATGTTCAATTTTTTTACATTTAGAGTACAATTTTTTTTTTAAAGTCAAGTAATAAAATAACATTCTTATTCATTAATAGGTAAATTTTAAATAAAGTATTTTTTTTATTATAAAAAATTGTTTAAGATATGATTAAATTATTGTTAAAATATGATATTAAACAATTAATAATAATATTAATGGAAGACATTTTCTTGAATAGCACAATATCTTTTAATTAGTGTGAAAAGCAATCTAATAGCAAACATAACTTTTTTTTTTTTTTTTTTTTATACTCGTTAATTACAAACAGCTTTGGCAAACATTAGTGTAGTTATTGTGGAAAAAATAAATAAATAAAAATGCATGTTTTTTAAAAAATGGGTACTTACGTATTAACGGTACCTTGGCGACAGACTTGGCGGTTTTAAGTGTCGCCAATCTAACAGCTACTAAAGGTTACCAAACCAATAGAATAGATTGGTGCCACTTAAAAACCGCCAAGTCTGTAGCTGTGGTTGGCGCGTGTGCTCTTTATTGGCGCAACTGTCGCCAAGGTACCGTTAATACGTAAGTACCAAAAAATGTGTAACCATGCTTCCTCCTACACAATGACAAGATTGAAAGTCAGACTTCTACCTAGACTACTCATGGCATGTCCGTCCCGCATTGCTGGGCACTGTGGATTAGACACACACAAGTATGAATGACAGTCGGCAAAAATAGATACGATTGACAAACCATATTTCTGGTGTTTTTTACAAAATCATGCTCATGCTTACAGTAATGCATCAATCAACTATTTTTTTAGTTGTTAAACAGACAAAAATATGTTATGAAACGCATATATATGCCATGTATGTATATGATCTGTACATAAAATATGCATAACATGTTGTGTACATATTAAGATGTTAGACAGACAAAAATATGAATGACTGTCGATTTTTCTTCTACGTGACAAAATAGGTAAGATCAACATACCATTTTTCCGACGTTTTACAAATTCATGTTTATGTTTACTGTAATTCATCAATAAACTATTTTTAAGATATGCATTTTAGTGTTAAATCCTTTTTCACAACAATTCATAAAGTAAAATGCTAATAAACATTTTGCCATCTACAGCAATCGCTTTACGATGGACCACTACAAGAATAAATAAATGTAAATATATCTAAAAGAGAAAATAATAAAAAGAAAATGCTTATCTGTTCTTTTTCATTCGAAGAGTGATTTGGGCTTATCGCCACACCTAAATGACCGCTGGAAAATATCATTAAGGAGTTCTTTTGACGTATGAAAGATTCGATTGACACCGCAGTAATGTCCGTCGTTGAGCAAATAACGACGACATTTTCTCTTTCTATCATATTTCGTTATCCAAAATAAAAATAAAAACCGCTAAGTGGTTTTGCCATTTTTCATCTCTGGCCCTATCTCTCTTTTCGCACATTATCTTTTTAACACCATTTAATAGAACGGTGTAGATTTTTTTTTCTTCTTTTTCCTTCAAAGAAATGCACAATGCTTGTGTCAATTTATGGTGACTATGAATATTCAGTGTTTTTGAGCCTGTGAAGGCTTCATTAATGGCTGAGTTTTTCTTTTTATTTTTGATATGCATCTATCTAGAAGAGAAAAATTTATTTCCCGAGTTTCGTTTAAAGAAAATGGCACCGAAATCATTCATAGGCTATTGCGCGGAAAATTTGGCACATTCTTTTGATTGTGCTCTTATTTTTAAAATGCCTGTTAAGGAATGTTCTTTTTAATATTTTTATTAGATGTCGTAATTTAGGATGTAAAATCAAGGAATTAGTTTCTTTTCGTATTTGATGGGTTTTGACGATTTTATTTAATGAAAATGAATGTGATTTTTGGGTCTGATGACATCTGGTTAACGCTCTGGCCTTTGGCGCCATAGACTTCAGGTTTTAAACATGACTGTGGTATGGATGTCTGTTAGTAGTTCGGAATCCAGGTCAAACTGCAGCTTCCGATCAAATTGAACTAAGTGTGCAAAGAGATGACCGTAGAGTGACAAAACCGAAACCATCCATGAGTAGATTACTCATGGGATGTGCATCCCCCACTGCAGGACATTGGGGATTGATAGCCGATTTTCTATGTTGTTCCTAATGCAGCTGGCAATACAGACAGTTAATCCTTATGCCATAAGCTAGGGCTACTGCTGTTACTCATTTAGCACTACCCGGTGGCACGTGTAGCTTTGAAGATATGCTGCAGACCGATTTTCTATGTGACAAAATAGATACGATCACTACCCATTCATCCGATGTTTTACGAAATCATGTTATGTTTAAAGTAATTTATCAATAAATTATTTTTACGATATTAACATTATGAACTATTGTTGAAAATGATTAACGCTAAAGTAAAAGCACAAAAGTAAAAATGCTGATAAACATTTGCCATCTACAGCAGTCTTTTACGATGTACCACTAATAAATAAATGTAAATATATCTAAAAGAGAAAATAAAAATAATAATAAAATGCTTATCTGTACTTTTTCATTCGAAGAGTGATTTGGGCTTATCGCCACACCTAAATGACCGCTGGAAAATATCATTAAGGAGTTCTTTTGTTGTATGAAAGATTCGATTGACACCGCAGTAATGTCCATCGTGGAGCAAATAACGACGACATTTTCTATCATATTTCGTTATCCAAATAAAAATAAACCGCTGAGTGGTTCGCCATTTTTCATCTCTGGCCCTATCTCTCTCTTTTCGCACATTATCTTTTAACACCATTTAATAGAACGGCGTAGATTTTTTTCTTCTTCTTTTTCCTTCAAAGAAATGCACAATGCTGTGTCAATTTATGGTGACTATGAATATTCAGTGTTTTGAGCGTGTGAAGGCTTCATTTATGTCTGAGTTTTCTTTTTATTTTTGATATACATCTATCTAGAAGAGAAAATTTATTTCCTGAGTTTTAGTTTAAAGAAAATGGCTCGGAATCATTCATAGGCTATTGTGCTGAAAAATTTTGCGAATTCTTTTGCTTGTGCTCTTATTTTTAAAGTACCAGTAAAGTGTTAGTGCCAAAGGAACATTCTTTTTAATATTTTTATTGATGTCGTAATTTAGGATGTAAAATCAAAAATTGGTTTTTTTTATTTGATTGATTGGTTTTGACGATTTTATGTAATGAAAATGAGGGACCTGATGGCTGAGTGGCTAGCTCTGTGGCGCATGTTTCGTGTTCGAATCAAGTGATGCCATGTATGTTTGTAGTGGTTCGAAATGACTATAGGTCCCGGTCTAGAGCGTTGTGGGGGTAGTGCTACCACGTCCGTAGCATATCTTCAAGCTGCATTTGCCTTCATGGGTAGTGTTAAATGGAGTAACATCAGATCAACCCTTGCTTATGGCATAAAGATAACTGCTAAATATATGCCAGCTGCATTAGAACAACAACAACAACAACATTTAATGAAAATGAATATAATTTCTGGGCCTGATTAGCTTTCTGATCTTTGATACCACAGACTTCAGATTCAAATTCTGGCGCTGGCATGGATGTTGTTAGTGTTCGGTATTCTGACCAGGTCTAAATAGCTTAAAATGTTCACAAAATGACCATAGAGCGACAAATCAAATCAAATCTCTGGTGCACGATACCACAGGTTTCCGATTTCGATTTACGGCCATGCCTCGATGTTTGTAGTGGTTCGAATCCACTTTAAACTTAGCTCCCGGTCTAATATGATTGTTGGGCGTAGGGCTGACAACCCTACCCAGTAAAAAGAAAACATCTCTTGTATCGAAATTGCCGGTAGACGGACGGCCTTGAACCATCAGGGAGCTGTTGCCTCAATGAAGGAGAAATATTTGGTAGTCATAGAATGAATTATTCTTCAGTGGCACAACAGCCCCATGGTGGGCCAAGACTGTTTGCCTACTGGCAAATTTCGAACTGTGAGATGCTTCCTTTTACGTGGTCCAGATCCTACGCCCAACGCTCTGGCCACATAGAATGAGGGACCTGCTGTTTAAAGTTTCCGGACCGTAAATGAAATCCGTGGCACGTAAAACTTTTAACTTTATTATTGCCAAGGCATAACAAAGCATGGTTAAGAATATTCTTTTATTTATGTTGTAAATGAAATTGTGTGTAAAACTTATTAATTTTTTAATGTAAAGGCAAAAAATGGGAATATTCTTTAAGTATTTTTGTGTTATACACAGTCCAGTCACATTAATGTGACCACCACCTACTTTCGACGTCAACGTGAAATAACCAATCACAAAAGGCAGGTGGCAGCACATTGCAGTGGAGTTTATGTAAAGGATGTCCTAGGGCATCGGAAAGCATTTCAATCGTTGGTTACTATATTTAATAACTAGCTCTGCCAAAGGTTGTTATTCTGGCTTTTGACAGGTGGTCACATTAATGTTACTGGAATGTGTATATTTAAAACTGAATTTTTTTCCTTTACATTCGAATACAGTGATACCTCTACATATCTTCACTTTGGAATAAGTCCAATTTACCAATTATACTTATCCAATCATTTATACCTTCTATTTGGACGCCAAACATTTTATTCGGTTTACGACCTTTGATGCATGTGAGACGTAATCCAAACAAAATCTTTGCTAAATGGATGGATGCCACAAACTCTGCAGAGAAGTGTATACCAACCCAACAAAGCCATAAGGTATTTCTGCCTTAGGATGTTTTGGAAATGAGACATTGTCTAGTAATCTAGTTCAGAATTTTTTTGTCAGCGTCAAATCTAGTACTACGTATTAGGGTTTAAGTAAAAAAACCGTAAATTTTTAATTTATATATGTAATTTCTATAACTGCTTTTATGTATATGTATTTTAATATTAAGCAACATTAAATTTTTATTGCCCCATAAATACATAATATTCCAATAACAGTAGCATTTTTTAATGGGAAAGGATTAATTATTTTTCCTTTACTTCTTATCAAAAAGCATTTGTTTGGTATGCGCTCTTTTTGATATAAGACTAAGTATCTACCACATTTATTACTACTTTTTACTGCTATTCATCATTGCTGTTTATTCTGTTTATCTGTTTCGTTATTCATCTTAATTTGATTACTGGACATAATGGTGTGAATTGTACGGGAATTTTATACAGTACAGCTTAATAAATACCAGGGTATATTTTCATGATATATTATTTGATTCTGTTTGCAACTAAGCGAGTTTCTTTGCTTCAACGAATGGGGTATTTGTCTGATTCACATTTTTCTGAGCTGACCGTTTCCAATACAATTAACGTATTGTCTCTTTTGACCAGATATTTTTAGCTGTTCCCAATTTATTCCATTACTTTTAAATTGTAACTCTGATATTTGCAATTGGTACAAAATAAAGTTATAAAAATAAATGCGTTTTTTGATGGTCAAACTTATATCTAATAATCAGCAGGTTACATTTAAATGGTACATCATTTGATTCTGTTTGTAACTGTTGTTCTAATGCACCTGGCAAATACAGAAACAGTTAATTTTAGCGCGCTAGCCACTCGGCCATCAGGCCCCCTGTTTGTAACTAAGCGAATGCCTTTGCTTCATAGAATGAGGTATTTGTCCAATTCACATGAACTGACCATTTCCAATGCAATTAACGAATTGTCGCTTTTGACCAGATCTTTTAGCTCTTCCCTATTTATCCCATTGCTTTTAAATTGTAACTCTTTGATATTTATAATTGGCACATAAATTTATTTTTATCTCTTTACTATCTTTTTTATCAAACTTTGACTTTTTATTTTTACAATCGCTGTAAAATCCTTTTTGGATATATCTTCAAAAGGCTTGTTTACTTGCTAAACATTTACCAGCAACCGCACTTCTTAGATCTATCTGTGTGGCCATCATTTTAAAAATGCCACTGGCTACCTACGGTGTGCTACTGGACAGTGGTCGGTCAGCCAGCATAGTCGTTAAGTCTGTGGCAAATTGAGGAACAGTGTGCTACCTAACAAAACCCACACGAACCTTGCTGAGCACTTCCCATAATGTCTTTTCACAGTTATCCATCTGTAAAAGCAAGCAATTTGTAGCCAAACATCAATCCTGCTTGCTGCAAGGGATTATCCATGTCACAATCGGGTTTTATGGCACACGCCGTATAAATTTGTGCAGCAGTATCTTCCTGATGTTCCCCCTTCCCCTAGTGATTCGTCGACCCTCCAGGGGACGTAAACCATAATGTTCGACGTCTTTGTTCGATGGACACTGACGGATGGTCCTGCTTTTCGATTTTGTGGGGAAAGAGTATTGATTACAATGCTTGTTAAAGAAGCCGACCGTTTCTCCAATACAGTGATAACAGCTATTGGCGTAATCGTTGATTGTTGGCGCTTTCTTTTGGCAATGAATTCCACAAGAGATAGTAGTATTAGTGTTATCGGGTTGTTGCGTGTAATTTTTGTGAACTTTAAAATGATTCTATACGGGAGCGTATTGAAAAAGAGATGTGCTCTAAATTCAGAGAAATTTCTGTATTAATGAAATATTTAGTTGGATAAAATTTATTAAAAATTACGTTATATGATTAGATTTCCTCTTTTAAATAGCTCAGTGCGTTGCTTGTTGGCGAGAATGATATAATTACTATGAATTATCTTTATTAAATATAAAAAAACAACTAAACTAGAAAAAAAAAAAAAAGGGTATTATCTTATAAATTAAAGGACACAGTAGCGCTAAAATTAATCATTCAAAAATCTTATAATGAAAGTATGTGAGAAATAAATCGCTTCGTAATAATGAACATTCGTTTTTCGGCTGCAAGCGTCATATACCAGCTTAAATTATCTTTTCAAATAGATTTTCTACATTTTTGCTTTTTTTTTTATTATAGTGATATGCAAGATAATAATTCCGATTTTTTTAACATCAAACATCTGAATTTTGATATCGAAATAAAAAGGTAGGGGGAGACTGTGATACTTTTTATATAAATACAGTAAATCTGTACTATTCACTTGAAATCTGAACAGTTTCAAAAAAATAAAGCCAGGCTTATTAAATTTTATATTAGATAAGTTACTGGCAAATATGGAGGACTTAAACTGCTTTATCTTTCTTGTAGAAATTGATACCGTTAAAATGATTGGAAAAAATGAAAATGGACGAAGGAAATAGACCTGTCTACAGGCAATTTTTAGCCATTTCTTAAAGTATCTATTTATATTTTGTCAACAGAAAGTGAAATAATACTACGTGGTAGTGAAGAAAGGTAAACGTTTCATGTACCGTTGAGTACAAAGCTTAGTTTCAAATTAATTTAGTACAGGCAATTCTGCTTAAAAAATGTCTTGTTTATGAAAAATTTGTATTAAGCCCACTTTTTTTTTTCTCTGTTTTTTATTTACTAAAAGTTAAAATGCTTTTTAACTTTCGAACAAATATATTTGACAATAATATATTGGATGCTTTATATGCTGGACTAATTAATTTTTAAAACTAATTATTTTTTCATATTATACTCAAGAACTGTATGTTAACTAATGTGTCAAAAATATTATTGTAACTTATAATTGTGAACTATTTGTTCTTAAAATTTACTACAATCAAACCTGTTTTTATGCGATGTGATAAGGACCACATAATAGAAATCGCATAAAAAATAATTTGAAACTTCATAAGTAGCTATAAAATATATTGTTTGCAATTCATTAAAAAATTATCCACTGTAAATAGAGATCGCATTAAAAAGTACCACATAGAAAATATGTAAATTAAAACCTCATGATGGAATAGAAACATTCTTGTATCTTCGTGGTACTGGGATGATATGATATCAGGTTTGCTATCTGTTGGATTTTTTTTTATTTGCATGTTAGTTGATGACATCCATCTATTGTTTTCTTTGTAAATTACTTTTTTAAATTAATTTTTATTCTAATATGCATTTCATGGAATTTTTATTATATATCGCAAAAAAAAAAGGATCGCACAAGAACAGGTTTGAACTGTATATGAATACTGGTTTTTATTGAATTTGTACCATTCTGGCATCAAATTAAAGCAACATCAACATTGGATTGGAAAGCCATCTTATGTAGAGAATGCATATATTTTCTTTTCCTAAAACCAGAGAAGATAGAACAAGTGAAATCAGCTACAAATGAATCCCTCCTTTTCCAAATCCCATCCATCAACCTTCCCGAAGTTAACACCGCTTTCTGTCTGGATCGCTGACACCACGCATAATAACCAAAACATGGAATTCGGAAGACAGTCTCCTACCAAAGACACACCGCTCTTTCCATCTTAGTCGATAGGCCCTTTGCAAACAGAGACTTCGCTTCCTCAACAATGCAGAGTTTCAGTTTCTCGCGAGCACCACAGGACACCCTATCCATTCACGGCGGGAATTTAATGGCCCGAGTTAAATTTCGCCTCGCAGTATTTAAATGCTGACTAATTATGCTTTCAAGCGGACATCTGCGATGGCGTCAGCGTTTACAGGGTTGTGCCTCAGGACTAGTAGCCTGTGGGCCCTAATCCTTTTGGACCCCGCTATGGTAAAGATTTGGGTTTGCAGCAGAGATAGGGGTTATCGAATGCCTTCACTGACAATTTATTTGGGGAATTTTAAGTTTAATGGTAAAATATTAGGTATTTTGGATGTAGATGTGATAGATTTGTTACGTTGTTTGAATTATGTCTTTTATCTAATAATGTATGTACGGAAATTGCTAACATGTCTGTATTTGAATTTTTCTATATGGAAAGGAGGTGGATTTATTTTACATTAAAAGCGTCTTGATGGACAATTGACCAGCCTTTGGTACTACAAGCTTCATATTCGAATCCTGACGGTGGCATGGATGTTTGTTAGTGGTTCGGAAACCATGCTAAACTGCAGGCCCTCGTCTAATTAGCTCGAAGTGTGCACAAAATGACTGTAGAGTGACAAACCAAACCAAACCAAGAACGAAATGTTATCTAATGTGTCAAAAATATTGCATAATTTCTTATAATTGTGAACTGTACATCCCTAAAAACTTGTTTTTGTGCGGGGGATAGGGACCGCATAAAAGAAATCACATAAAAAATAACTTGAAATTTCATAAGTAGTTATAAAATATATTATTTACAACATATTAAAGTATGCAGTAAATAGGCACAGCATAAAAAAAGTCTCACCTGAAAATATGTAAATCAAAACCTCACGATGTAGCACTATATTTCATCTAATAACGTTCGTGGTAATGGGTTGATATAACATCAGGTGGGACATCTGTTGGATTTTTTGTAATTTGCATGTTATTTTGACAGACATTTGTTGTTTTCTTTGCGAATAGTACATTTTTGATTAATTTGTATTCATAATTTGCATTTTTTTTATATACCGCACAAAAATAAAAGTCCGAACAAGAACAGGTTTCACTGTATATAACACAGGTTTTGATTGAATTTGTCCCATTCTAACATCCTATTAAAGCAACATCTCTGGTTGGAAAGCCATCTTATATAGGGGGTGCATATATTTTCCCTTCCTAAAATACGAGAAGAAAGAACAATTGAAATCAGCTACAAATGAATCCCTCCTTTTTTCCAAATCCCATCCATCAACCTTCCCGAAGTTAACAGCGCTTTCTGTCTGGATCGCTGACAACATGCATAATAACCGAAACATGGAATTCGAAAACACTTTTTCTACCAAAGACGCACCGCTCTTTCCATCTTAGTCGATATACCCTTTGCAAACAGAGACTCCTCTTCCCTCAACAATGCAGAGTTTCAGTTTCTCGCGAGCACCACAGGACACCCCTATCCATTCACGGCGGAATTTAATGGCCCGAGTTAAATTTCACCTCGCAGTATTTAAATGCTGACTAATTATGCTTTCAAGCGGGCTTCTGCGATGGCGTCAGCGTTTATAGGGTTGATGCCTGCCCCGGACTAGTAGCCTGTGGGCCCTAATCCTTTTGGACCCGGCATGGTAAAGATTTGGGTTTGCAGCAGAGATAGGGGTTGTTATCGAATGCCTTCACTGACAATTTATTTTGGGAATTTTAAGTTTAATGGTAAAAGATTAGGGTGTTTTAGATGTAGATGTGATAGATTTGTTAGGTTGTTTGAGTTATGTCTTTTATCTAATAATGTATGTATGGAGATTTCTAACATGTGTGAGTTAAATTTTTCTATTTGTATGGGATTAATTCTATATTTAAATCGTTTATTAAAAATATAATATATGTGCTAATTCACTGCTAGCGTGATAAGTATTTAATGTTGGCGATAAAAATGATGGAGAGGGGGGTGATGGCCAAGTGACTGGCGCTCGGTGCCACAGGTTCCAAGTTCGAGTCCCGATGGTGCCATAAATGTTTGTAGTGGTTTGGAATCCACTTTAAAACTTAGGTCCCCATCTAATATGACTGTAGAGCGTTGGTCATAGGACTTATAACCCTACTTTGTAAAAAGAAAAAAAAGCATCTCCTTTATCGAAATCTGCCAGGCGGTAGACGGCCTTGGCCCACCATGGGGTAACCATATTACCTAATGTATATATATTGAAGTCATCTTAATGTAGATATTAAGTCCCCCATTAACGGTAAAAGGGAAAAGAGTGCAATAATAAAAGAGAGGGAAAAACAGAAGGGATTTATTATTAAATGCATGGTTTGTGCGGTAAATATTTGTTGTATACCCATGGAGCTGTTGCGCCACTGATGATAATGATAATAGACGAGTAAAATAACGCATTCGATAATGTATTACTGAGATTGCTAACATCTCCGTATTTAATTTTTCAACATACAGAAGATGTGAATTAATTCTACAATAAAATCACTTATTAAAAGATAATAAAGATGCTAGGTCATTGCTTGGTGTGTTAAGTATTTAATGTTGGCGATAAAAAGGACGATAATAGATGAGTGAAATAACGCAGTCGATGTGTACAGTCGTGATCTATTGTCAGATTTGCGATACTTTTACATTTTTACACCAATTAAATGTAGTTCTAAAATTAAATAGATCCAGCTGTGTTGAAGTCCAAGAGAGGTTTTTCATTGCTTGAAAACACACGGGTTGGTTGACTGGGTCGGTGGTGGAAAATATCGCAATGCTGTATTTGCTATATAAATGTTTTTAAAACGATCTTTAACTGATAGTTGTGTAATAATAAAATCTAATTAATGTTTTTTTGATACACACATCCTTGAATAATATTTGATACATATTTGAATAAACATCATGGTTGTTTTATTAGACTAACACTAAAGGTATTTAAATTAGAGAAAATATAACACCAATAAAATCTTTAGTTAAATCGCATGCACATAATGTTGATGTTTGTGTGACATTTTTATGCAAATTTTTTTTGTTTACCGTTACAGGAAATATTGACAAACTTGCATTGCGTTTTTAAACACTTGATTCACATAAAAAACATTCTGTTGTTAAAAATTACATACACATTATTAGAATTTTTTAATTCCCGTTACATCAACTTCATGTGGAAATAGTTATTTTATTTAGTCATATAAAGCATATTTACATAAATATTAAAATAGCAATGGGTAGAAGAAAAAAAATTAAAGAAATGTAATTATAACGTAAGCATGTTATTTAATCTGTTTTGATAATGTAATTATAACTTTGTTTCATAAATATAAAGTATCAAATCTGTATTTTAGTATTAAAAACTCAAATAAGTATATATTCTTGCTGGAACTGAATGTTTTTTAATCTCTTATTTTATTATATTGATTACATATAATTTTGTATTATCATCATCTATTCAACCATGAATTTTTTCCGATTTCTGTAATTTAAATCTTTTAGATTTCTTATAATTTATCTTTATTTTTCATTATATTATAATTTTTTTTTAGTTAAAAAACAACAACTTAAATTACTTAAATTTATTTTCACTGCCATAATTTGATTGTCATTGTCACTTCAATAATTTTATGTTATCATCATATTTTGCGACTATCGATTTTGGCGAATTCTTTAATTTAATTCTAATTTAAAAAAAAAAATCTTCTTATAATTTATTCTCATTTTTACATTATATTATAAACTTTATAAATTTATTTTTCACTGTCCAATATTAAAATTACATAAACATGATAGTTTTATGCAATATTTCATTAACTTAAGCTTTTCTTATTTATTGTAACGAACAATACGAATGAAAATTATATTATTATACATATGCTCCAGGTTAAAAACGATCCTTTAAGATCTCTACACGTAGAGATTTTAAAACTCCAAATCTGACTACTGGTAAATTATTCTTTAAAAGTTAACTTTACTTTTCTTGAAAGTTTATCTGAACTAGATTTTTACTTTAACATCTGTTAACACTTTGACTTAGATTTATTCAGATGATAGGAATTATTTTGAAATCTTTCTGGATGTGTATACATCCTTTCGAAAAGCTCAAATATCTTGATGGAACGGTATACTATTGAAAAAAGGAAACGCCTATTCTGGCTTCTTGACCCCACATAATTATAGACGTGCCTTCAGTCACCCTTTGCCGATGTCCAGCTTATTCATCTCCTATTTCCAAGGCGTGTACTATGGTCAATTGTTGGTATACTATTTGTTAATCACTTTGTCACCATGGGGTAGTAATGGACAAGTCAAACTGACTGCAGCTGCATTGGAAAGCCGCGTACTACCAACCCCAACCGTCTATTTCTGTTGTCCCCTTCTCGTACTGACCCCCTACCCCACAGGGGATACAAATCTTAACATCCCCATTCAGGTATAACTCCAGTCGTCTCCCTTTTGCTGATTGGATGAGAGAAGGGTGGGGGAATCTCAGACAGTTTGACTTGTATTTTTCGGACTGTTTTCGTATATTCTGACAGTTGGTGTGTGACTTGGGTGTGTGAAGGTTGTCCTTACATTCGTCTTCGATTATTATCTTGCGTGTCTTCGGGATTTGGATTTATTTTTTTAGATCTATAGTGATGATAGTTATTCTATTTTGGATATATTTGATGTTTGTTCTCTGTGGATCTATACTGGATATTTTATTATAACTTGTTCATTAAAGATGTGGATGAATAGAGAAAGGTTTGTAGTTAATATATTTATATTAGTTATTGTAATAGATAATTTATATTGGCACTACAAGAGTGGTTAGTTTGGTATAAAATAATCACTAATATATAGTTTATATTGGTACTATAAGAGTGGCTACTTTTAATGTAAATAATCAATATTATATAATTTATATTGGTACTAGTAAGAGTGGTTAGTTTTAGTGTAAAAATAATCAATATTATATCATTTATATTGGTACTAGTTAGAGTGGTTAGTTTTGGTATAAAATAATCGCTATTTTATATAATTTATATTGGTACTATAAGAGTGGTTATTTTGGTATAAAATAATCGCTATATATAATATATTGTTAAGTTTGGTTTATATTCTTGTAACTGAATTTTATTGTCTTCTGTAAGTTAATGTAATGTATTTTATTTTATTTTATTTTTCAAGACAATTGCACTTTTCTATAAGAGTGGTTAGTTTTAGTGTAAAATAATCAATATTATATCATTTATATTGGTACTAGTTAGAGTGGTTAGTTTTGGTATAAAATACCGCTATTTTATATAATATATTGGTACTATAAGACTGGTTGATTTTGGTATAAAATAATGCTAATATAATAATTGTTAAGTTTGGATTTGGTTTATATTCTTGTAACTGAATTTTATTGTCTTCTGTAAGTTAATGTATATTTTATTTTATTTTATTTTCAAGACAATTGCACTTTTCTATAAGAGTGGTTAGTTTTGGTACTATATTTTTGGTATAAAAATAATCGCCATTTTATATAATTTATATTGGTACTATAAGACTGGTTGATTTTGGTATAAAATAATCGCTATATATAATATATTGTTAAGTTTGGATTTGGTTATATTCTTGTAACTGAATTTTTATTGTCTTCTAAGTTAATGTATTTTATTTTTATTTTATTTTCAAGACAATTGCACTTTTCTATTTTAGTTTTAGTAAAATAATCAATATTATGTCATTTATATTGGTACTAGTTAGAGTGTGGTTAGTTTTGATATAAAAATATTTTATATAATTTATATTGGTACTATAAGATGGTTGATTTTGGTATAAAATAATCGCTATATATAATATATTGTTAAGTTTGGATTTGGTTATATTCTTGTAACTGAATTTTTATAAGTTAATGTATTTTATTTTATTTTATTTTCAAGACAATTGCACTTTTCTATAAGAGTGGTTAGTTTTAGTGTAAAATAATCAATATTATATCATTTATATTGGTACTAGTTAGAGTGGTTAGTTTTGGTATAAAATAATCGCTATTTTATATAATTTATTTTTGGTACTATAAGACTGGTTGATTTTGGTATAAAATAATCGCTATATATAATATATTGTTAAGTTTGGATTTGGTTATATTCTTGTAACTGAATTTTTATTGTCTTCTGTAAGTTAATGTATTTTTATTTTATTTTATTTTCAAGACAATTGCACTTTTCTATAAGAGTGGTTAGTTTTAGTGTAAAAATAATCAATATTATGTCATAATTTATAGTTAGTGAAGTTAGTTTTTGGTATAAGACTGGTTGATTTGGCTAGTTAGTTAAGTTTGGATTTGATTATATTCTTGTAACTGAATTTTATAAAATTTTAATTTATTTTATTTTCAAGACAGTTGCACTTTTATATAAGAGTTTATATTGTGTAAAAAATAATCAATATTAAGGTACTGGTTAGATTTAGTTTTGGTATAAAATAATCGCTATTTTATATAATTTATATTGGTACTATAAGACTGGTTGATTTTGGTATAAAATAATCGCTTATATATATAATATATTGTTAAGTTTGGATTTGGTTATATTCTTGTAACTGAATTTTATTGTCTTCTGTAAGTTAATGTATTTTATTTTATTTTATTTTCAAGACAATTGCACTTTTCTATAGGGTTTTGAAATTAAATAAATTAGAAGTATATGTAATTTAAAATAGTTTTATTGAGTTATTTTCGTAAGATCAGCATCTTTTGAACACAAATTTATGAAAATTCTAATATATGGGATTTTTAATTGAAAACTTAAGAAAACTGTATCAATGATGGCTTTAGTTTGACAAATATTTTTCCATATTTATAATAAAACCCATCAATTATAAACTTAATTATTTATTAATTTCTTTTTGAGAGGGATTGGGAGTTGTTACTAAAGCTTTTTAATTTATTCGAACTTTAAATGAGGACTCAATTTATAAATAAGTGACACCGTTTTTAACTAAAATAGATAATTTATCGATTTTTTTAAAATAGAAGTTCTTGAGGTAAAAAACTAACTTCGAAAATGTTCTAAATATTATTCAGTCGAAATTTCGAAGATTGTTATTGGCGGTTAAGACGACGTACCCGTCTTATGATGATTTTCTTGTACAAGATGCAACTAAAACTAATATTAATTCATACTTTTCATCATCAAGTTATTTTCATAAGATCAACATCTTTAGAATACAAATATCTGAATTTTGTAATATATGGATTTTTAATTGAAAACTTTGAAAAAGTTCTTTTATTGAAAAACTTCAGAAAACTTGAATCAATGAGGGCTTTAGTTTAAAAATGTCTTTTCATATTTATCATAAAACCCATCAATTATAAACTTAATTATTTTATTTTTTAGGGATGTTATTAAAGCTTTTTTAATTTACTCAAAAATTTAAATAATGATTTAAAAATTTCAATTTATAAATAAATGATACCATTTTTAAATAAATTGAATAATATATAAATTTTTTAAAAATAATTTTCCCTCCTCTTCCACAAGAACTTATATTCGAAAAATGTTCTACATTTTATTCTGTCGAAGTTTTAATGATAGTTATTGTCGGTTGAGACGACGTACCCGTTTTATGATGACTTTCTGTATAAGAGACATCTAATTTGAATAAAGCTAATATTAATTCACACTTCTTCATTCCTATTAGTTCTTCATCCATAGTTATTTAATGAATATTCCATTTAGTCAAGACAGAAAATTAACTGCAACTTGACTCTATATAACTCCATCCATCCCAAAGCATCATTTTACTTAATGGTACCTTCTTTTGTTTAACCAACTTTTTGAACAATGGCTACTGGTCTCGTTCAAGTGAATGTCCCTGTCTCAGCCAGTAGTCCCAGAGCGGCTATTTGGACTACAATAACATTGTAAATATTCGTTAGGTTCCACTGTGATGCAAGACGACGTCCAGTGATTACGAACCTTTCTAACTTGAGGGGCACACTACACACTTTTGCCGAAAACCCATTCGTCTCCAAGAATGTATGGACCATGCTGCTCAAGGAAGGACGAGAATGCCCAGAGGGAATTTATTGCGTCTGACTTTTCAGATGAATTGCTGAGTTGTTATGAACAGGGTTCTGGCGATACTAATTGCGATTTGTATTCCTTGTTAGATCGCCTATTGGTTTTTATAGACGTTGCAGGGAGATATATTTATGGAGAATTTATATTGTAGAAAGAAGAACAAGTTCGAAATTGTTTCTAAAGATACTTGTTGATCATTTTGCTTTACTAATATTGAAAGATATATATTTGCATAGAAGGCATTATATAATAAAATGGATTGCTGGAAAAGCGTTCGGGCGATACTAATTATAGTTTGTATTCCTTGGCTAGATCGCCTATTAAGTTTTTATAAACACTACAGGCATATATATTTTATGGACTCTCCAGATACATTTATAGAGAAATTATATTTTATGAAGAAATGAAAAACCAAGTTTTGGAATTGTTTCAAAAGATAACTTTTGATTTTTTTTCGTCTTATTGGTGTTGAAAGATATATATTTGCATAGGAAGCGTTAAATAGTGAAATGAATTATTGAATTGATAGGTAATCTAACCAAGGAATATTAATTGCGATTTGTGTTCTTGGTTAGATCGCCTATTCGTTTTTATAGACACTGCAGGAGATATATTTATGGGGGAATTTATATTGTAAGAAAATGAAAGACCCAAGTTCGGAAATTGTTTCTGAAGATACTTGTTGAGCATTTTGTCTTACTAAAGTTGAAAGATATATATTTGCTTAGGGAAGCGTTAAATAGTGAAATGAATATTTGAAAAAGCGTTCGGGCAATACTAATTGTGATTTGTATCTTTTGGCTAGATCGCCTATTAAGTTTTTATAGACACTACAAGGATATATTTTATGAACTCTCCAAATATATTTATGGATAATTTATATTTTAGGATGAAAGGAAAGACCAAGGTCGGAAATTGTTTCATACTTCAAGTTACT
>BPLR01008965.1:0-14136 GCA_021605095.1 Caerostris extrusa | reverse complement strand
AAAATAAGTCATGACAAAAATTGTCTACGATAAACTCTCTAAATGTGTGAAAATTTTAACAAACTGATATGCTTTCTTATTTTTTTTTTTCATTCGTAATTTTCCATTAATAGTTAATGGACAAACCTTTAGACTTATTAATACATAATAATTTTTTTTTCTAATCTCTTTCTAACTGAACTGTTGCAAATATAGAACGATTTGAATAATTCAGCAAATATAAATATATATATATATAAATATATATATATTAAAATTAATTTACTGGAAAATCTACTTCTAAACTTCAACTACTTGTAGCTCAAGCAACCCTTGCTTGCCTTTTAGTGAATATTGAATTAAAAAAATGGAAATTAGTAGTAAAATGGATAAGACAGTTGGAGAAATGTAAATTAATTTATTGAAAATGCTTCTTTTACCTATACAAATTACAAAGAGTGGAATAAAAGCTTTAAAAACAAAAACAAAAAAATTAATAGCTTTTTCATATTTGAAAATACATTAATAGATCAATACAAATTAACAATAGCAATAATGTTTTTTGAAATAATTTATAAAAATCTCTCAATTTACTCTTGGTTTTTAAAAATCGATAAAAAAATTTCTCCATAATGTAAACCGTTTAAAAATAGAGTGGATTATTTTTATTATTGTTTCGTACACTTTTTTCACTCAAAAGGAAATAAAGAATTGGAGGAAAATATAACCCAGAGTAATCAATTTCTCACATCAAAATAACAAGCAAGAAGCACAATCATATAGGATTGCATAGTGACCGATGATGTCTTGATGGATTACTGAATTGTATTGCTATATTGGATGTATTGAATGTAATCGGAATGCTGGCTGTTAAAAGGTTGGCGTGCATGAAAATACCTTTAAAGATTCTTCCCATGAAGGCTTGATGAATTTCTCATGGGATCCACTTGCACCGACTGCAATCGCTTCTGGAACAAGATCATGACACAATCCATGATGTACATAATGAGCGCTGGCGGTCTTCCCAATTTTCGGACAGTTGCTGTTATGATAAACAAATACAAGATTTATACCATGCCTGTATTTCTGGAGGAAATATTATAACTAAAATTTCTATAAAGAGAAAATTTTCCATCAATTTTTGTCAATGTAATGATCAACATTTTGAGAACTGAAAATTTATTTGCACGAAAATCACCATCCAGTATTCTTTATTGTTAAGATTTTGCTTTTGATTTTTGAAATATAATATAAAATTGTAGATCAATTTATGTAAAAAAATTTTTAATAAAATTTGTTGGAGCGCCACCCAGCGTCATGTTGTAGTCTTATAAAAACCGGTTTTCCTCTTGGACTCGCAATTGAGCTGTTGCCTTCCAGATCAGCTGTTACCATCAATCCTGTATATGATTTGTAAATATTGTTTGTAAGCAAATGAAGATTCAATAAATCACTGAATGGATTGATCAATACTTCTCGGACCAGAAAGCTGCGGCTAACAAGAAAAATAGAACCACCGAATGAAAGAGACAAGATAGTCGTAGTGACAAAATGGTGCATCGGCCGAGAAGTAGTGATCAATCCATGCAGACATATATTGAATCATCATTTACTTACAAACAATATTTAGAAATCATATATACAGGGTTGTTGGTAACGGCTCATCTGGAAGGCAATGGATCATCTCAAAGGCAACAACTCAACTGCAAGTCCAGGAGGAAAACCGGTAACTGTAAGACTACTACGTGACGCCGGGAGGACTAAGCATACAAATTCCAACAACTTTTCTTTTAAATTTTTTTTTCCTTATATTTTTTAACTTAATTATAAAACGGAAATTATAAAACTATAGGTAGACACAAAAATTGTCAATACGCAATTTTGACAATATTGATTTGTATATCGAATTGGTATTATTGTCTAATGCCAATACTGATTTTATTTTTTTACTTTTAAAACAAAACAAAAAAACTTTTTAATACTAATATTAAGTTTAAGTTTTAAGTTAAAGTTTTTAATACAAATAGCATGCAAATGACACAATAGAAAATTATGCTAAAAAACAGGAGCATATAATTTTATTGACATGTCTGTTAATGAAGAAAAATGTTTTTTAGTTTGAATGTTGTGTATTTTTTTGTGATTAGCGTATTTCATGAATATTTTTAAGAAAATTGATTTTTATTTTGCATATTTTTTGTATCAGCGTATATAGTGAAGGTTTTGATAATTTTTTAATTTTTGAATATTTGAGGTCTAAAAGTGGCTGAATATGTCAACGCTGAGCTGTATGTTCGCTCCTGCGTATGAAAAATTAGCAGTAAAAAGTTAGTGTTAGTGTCGTGTGGGATCTAAAAGACTGAATTAGCAAGGCCACAAGTGACTATGGCTATTAAAAGCAATGTAATAATAAACGTATTTGTTTTATTTGCATTATGACTGATTATTTGTGAAAAGTGAACCCCAAATATACAGCCTACTGAGAAATATTATAGTGCGGGGACAAGAACTGTGAAAATTTTAAATTTAATTTTCATTTCGGATGGAAAAAAAACTTTATTAACAATGACAGATCACCTTATAGTACTTTGCGTACTGAAAGTACTGCCTATCCAGAATGCAAGAGAGTGAACGTTAAATTCTCTCACTGGTATATACTACAATCATTGTTTTATAAAAGAAATATATACGATACAGAATTTTGTTGCGCTGACAATCGGACTTCTTATTTTGAATTTCAAGATTTTTTTTTCAATTCCTTCTATTAGCTTACACTCTCCCTATATATATATCCTGTTCAAATTTTCAATCGTTATTAAAATACTTTTTTATTCATCCACTCAGGTTCAAATACATTTTTTTGGAACTTGTAGTGGATGACACTGGATGTCAATACAGTTTTTCAAATATTAATTCAGTAATTAAATTTAATTATTTAATTTTAGTTTTTTTTAGATTTAAGTTGCATATATCTACCAATAGACGGCACCAGTTAAACTTAAAAAAATGAATGAAAATTATTTATAAAGGACTTTCTGCAATATAGTGTGAAAAAAGTAGAATTGACTTTAAAAAATTCTTTTTTTTTTTATATTACTTGTTCTACTCTTTTCCAAAACGACTTGTCAATCCTGGAAGACATCAAAAGCCTCCTTACGTATGTAATGCATTATGATTGGCATTCTACACTCTTAGCAACATTGAATCTGTTACATAATTTTCCATATCAGTAACGAATAACGAAATTCGAAGTTAGAAATTTGTTTAAAAAAAAAACACAATCCAGAATGATTCATTTTGGATCAGTCAAAAATACGAATTCAGAATTCATGTTCAGGAAGATCCGCTCACCTATGTGCGTGGGCTGGATGGTGTTGAGAGCTGCTTCGGCGTCTTCGAGTGCGGGTCTCGCCGCCTCCAGTTTTCTTCGGCAATGGCCTTGTCCGCCTGGATCTCCTTCACTATCTCCTGGGCCGCATTCTTTGCTCGCTCCACGCTGTCCCGCACTACTTCTGCGGCGTCCGCCCTCACAGACACTTCGGCCAACACCTACACAAGAGACAATGACAGAAAAACTGAAAGAAAATTCATTAGCCAATAGGTTTCAAACCAAATAGACTACCATCCTATTGCAACAATAATACAATTAGTAAACTATTTGGTGATAACAATGCAAATCGTTTTAAATTTTAGCAAAATAAATTAATATGTAATCTATCACGAGAAGGAGGGAAATTTAGGATAATAACGTTGTATTCTATTATTATCAATTACAGCCTCTAGATCGCAATGCAATAGAACATTTATGAAGCCTTTTATAGCAGATGCTATGTAAATAAATATCACCTAAAAGTATCTTCTCATAGGAAGATTCTGTTTGGAAAATAGATATGAAAAAGTATCACAGAATGGCAAAGATTCAAAAATGTGGTATCGTTTGAGTTATTGACTCATGAAGATTAAAAATAATGTTTTTACGTCATTTTGAAACCATTTCGAAATGAAACGACGACTGTAATTTCAATTCCTTCTATTAGCTCTCACTCTCCGTATACATATCTTGTTCAAATTTTCAATCGTTCATTAAATACTTTTTATTCATCCCCACAAGTTCAAATACATTTATTTGAACTTGTAGTGGATAACACTTGTGTTAATACAGTTTTTTTCAAATATTAATTCAGTAATTAAATTTAATTAATTAATTTTATTTTTTTTTTTTTTTAGATTTAAGTTGAATATATATCTACCAATAGATCGCGCCTGATAAACTTAAAAAAAAAAAATGAATGGAAATTATTTATAAAGGAATTTCTGCAATAGAGTGAAAAAGTAGGAATTGACTTTAAAAAAATTATTTTTATACACAGTCCAGTCACATTAATGTGATCACCTGTCAAAAGCAGAATATACACTCTTGTATATTCTGGCTTTAAATGGAGTCAGAAATGTGATATTAAGTGGTATTTAAGTGGAATTCTTTATATACATTCCACTGCAATGTGCTGCCACCTGCCTTTTGTGATTGGTTATTTCACGTTGACGTCGAAAGGGGTGGTGGTCACGTGTAATGTGACCAGACTGGGTATTACTTGTTTTGAAACTATTTCGAAATGATGGTATTTTTGTTGTTGATGCTGTCGTACCTGCTCTGCCGTCTTGGAGGCGACCTCGAGCTCCTCCTCCATCACAGCTAGGGTCTCCTTCATCCCCTCCACCAGGAAGGAGGCCTCCTCCAGCTTCGAGATGCCGTTCTCCATCCTCCGGCACGTGTTGCCGATCTCGCGGTGCTTCTCCTCGTACAGCCGCCGGTAGCCGCCGAGGAACGACAGGAATGACTTGGGGTCACGTGGACGGGGCGGCGGAACCTTTTAAAAAGAAAAGCAAAATTGTTTAAATGAATACCATTCTTCCGCACACACTCAACCTTATTAACATACGCAGGTAAAACTCGTCAGGTCATAAATCTTCTAACTTTATTCCATTTAGGAAGAACAAAATATTTTTGAAAAGTATTCTTCGCACTTTAAATCGTCGTCATTAGAGAGGACAATATAGCTCAAATGTTTTTCCCTAATACGAAGACACTTTCTTAAGCATTAGTCTTGAATCCTCAAGCCATTTTTATCAATTTACATAGAGGCATCTATTTCAAGTGACGCGTTAATCCTTGATTTTACTTAAATTTGTAATATGCACTTTCTGAAATTAAATTTAAATTAAATTTCGCATCGTCCAGTCACCTAATCGAACTCAAAGGAATGATTTTCTGGTCTATGAATTTATTACCCTTATTCTCTATTAGAAACTTTGCCCTGTTTGCTTGACAGTTTGAATATGGTTCCTCTAGAAAAGAAACCTAATGATTTAAACAGACAGTTAAGACGACATTCAATCAAATATTATATCTCGTGTATGCTTTTTTAATATTTTGCCCAGCTTTAATACACTTCTATAGTAAAGCTATTTTGCCAAACAAGAATTTATGCGGCACAATTTAATATTATCTTCTAACATTTAGGATCTAACCCATTCTTCCCCCAAGAAAATAAAGATGAACCATGGAATTAGGCACAGGATCTAAGATATTAAAGCCATTTATTGAATTAATGCTATGTTTCAGCCATGAATTTTTCAAAATATGGTTTCCATTTCATATTGATCATTCTATATTTAAGTCTACGGGAACATTATTTTTATGAGGAAGATAAAACTATTTATTCAACTTGTTTATGTGTAATTTGGCCTGTGTTCGGACCTATCACTTCTCCTTGTAAGACAGTGTGCTTATGTTTATACTCATACTTTAAGGTTTATTGGAGGAGATTTTTTATTAACAGCAATACCTTTGGTAGTATTCGCTGCATTGCTCTGCAACAAAGTTGTGCATGTCTCCCATGAAAAAGAATGACTTCTTGTTTGATTACTTGATCGCACTGCATATCGAAATCTTTCAAAAAATGTCTGGACACTGAGGTCAAGGCTTCTTTTGGCCAGGGCTGAAACCAATCAACTGTGCAGCCAGATACAATGCCTGGAAACTTCAAAGACCTGGCCCTCAATTTTCTCCCACCTGTAGAAAAAACACAAAAAATTATATTCAAAGCTTGAACAATTTTTTATGTATTGCATAATTTCTTCATGTCCTCCCAGCATTTGGACATTGAAGCTATTATTCTATAAACAATTTTATTATGAAAATATTATTTCGAAGTAAAAATCACTAACCTCAAAAAGCATTCGAGAATAATTGGAGTTTTTTATATTGTCCAACATTTTGCATATCACTTGGAAGATAATTCTCGCTAATTAGTATGGTTATGGATGGGATACATAAAATCATTCATCTTCTTCAATGGCACAACTGCCCTATGGTGAGGCAAGGCCTTTTGGCTACTGGCAGATTCCGAAATAGGAGATATTGTTTTCTTTTCACAGGGTAGGATTTTCAACGAAACGCTCTGTAGTCATATTAGACGGGGGATCTATGGTTTAAAGTGGATTCCGAATCACATTTGGCATTCATGGCACTGAGGCGGGACTTCAGTCCGAAATCTGTCGTGCCGAGTGTCAAGCGCTAGTCACTCGGCCATCAGGTCTTTGTTAAATCATTACACCACATTATCTAAAGGAAATCTGTAAGCAAGCTATTATAGTAGGATGAATCTTGTATACTCGTATGACCTACCGCTGTTCTGATTTTTTTAAAAAATATTTTAACATGTAAACCATCACCCTTATATTTTAATGCATTATTAACAGTAGAAAATAAGTCAATAAATCCTTATTTCTCCATGCCGTATAGCGACAAATTTTTTTATCGTTCATTGTAGATTGTTCAACCCATGTGGCTATGACAAAGTATCTAATGTTAACTTTTATACAATATCTCAAAATAAAATAAGCTAAATGCTAAAATAATAGACTTTTGTGGTCGCATCTTAAAAACTATAACGATAAGAAGTGCTTTCTTCAAAGAATTTATTGATTGCATATCTATTTTATTTATGTAACCAAAAATCCCGAAATAAATTTTTAAATCTATAAAAACTGTAATTTTTTAAAGAAACTAGCATCAAAAGGGGCTGACGCCACACTTCTGTAAGTGTTCTTATTCACGTACTAATTCGTAATTCATTCGATTTTGACTTATTTAATACGATTATTGTAAATAATCTTTTCATCATCAACAATTCTACTGAATTATGAAGTATATAACTTCGCATTGCATCTTTGCTTTTAAAATTGCCATCGAATACTTACAGGCGAAAAACAGAGTACGACATGCAAGTTTTTCCTTGTCCGGTACAGAAAGTATTCCATCACGTTTTCAGGGGTGGGAGGCCTGCGAGGCTGCTCGCGCTTCATCATCGGCGTCAGTTCGGCGATGATGTCCGCCCTCTCATCTCGATTGAATAAGTTTGACACCTTGGAAGGAAGTTGGAAAAAGAAATTAATGTTTTCTTGAATTCAAATCTTAATTTTTATAAAAAAAACATATTCATAATTATCAATTTTATTGAATTTACGTCTCGATATATATGTAGTTGTTTAGCGTTTCTTAAATTTAAAAATTTTATATTTGTTTATCATTTAAGATTATTTATTGTTCAACGTTAACTTGTCGAGGAAAGTTTTGAAAATTCGTGGTTCACATAGAAAAAAGCACTCAATTGTAAAATATTATCAGCGTTAAGAAGTTATATTGATCTTGGCAATAATACAATTAGTTATATTGGGAAATGTTCCTGCAACAATTAGTTATATTGGGAAATGTTCTTGGCAACAATTAGTTAAATTGGGTAATGTTCTTGGCAACAATACAATTAGTTGTATTGGGAAATGTTCTTGGCAACAATACAATTATTTGTATTGGGAAATGTTCTTGGCAACAATACAATTAGTTGTATTGGGAAATGTTCTTTTCAACAATACAATTAGTTGTATTGGGAAATGTTCTTGGCAACAATACAATTATTTGTATTGGGAAATGTTGTAACTGGCAAACAATACAATTAGGTGTATTGGGAAATGTTCTTTGGCAACAATACAATTAGTTGTATTGGGAAATGTTCTGGTAATAATACAGTTAGTTGTATTGGGAAATGTTCTTTGGCAACAATGCAATTAGTTATATTAGTTTGAAAAATAAAGAAAATATTAGTAACTTTTCTTAAAGTAGTTTTCACTTGAGAGATAAATCGATTCAATTCTAAAAAAAAGTGTAGTAAATTAGTGCTCGATCACTTTAGTAGTAAATTGTATTCCATGTTGGCCAGTTTCTTCACGACAATGTAATATATTTTTAACATTTTCGATTCCTTTTTCCTTCACCTAACTATAAACCTTAAAAGAAACTGTTTTTATGGAAATTTTGTCAATCAAAGTTCAAAATGTAATTAATTATTTTTTTTTTTTTCCAAATGATTTGAAATTCATACGAACAGAATTAGCTAGTAGAACTACAGAATATATTTAAGTAGTATTTTATTTTCCCGCTTATAATACACAAGAATATATAAATAGAATATAATAAAAACAGCATACATAAAATAATCTGGATTGGAGAAAAAGAACGCAAACAAACGATTCTGCTTTAAATTTTTTTTTACATGTTGCCACTTCATGAATATTTGTCAAATAACTTGAAGTGAAATGATAGAATAAAAAGAATAAGAAAGCAAATTATATTAATAATATTTTGATTATGTAATAAGCTTCGCTGTTCATCAAACAGCATCTGTAATTTTGGTGAATAATTTTATTTAACTCTTTTATTCATGCCTCTAAATAAAGAATTCAAATTATCTCATGGTAAACAACAATCACTAATTGGAAATATCATATTAGCTTACTACTCCACATGTCAAAAACATTGTTTAAAAGTATTCCAAGAAACATTCATCTTTGAGGGCTTGATCGGTGAATATAAAAGTAGTGCCTTTGTCCTGGATGCCTGTAGTTCTGTAGAGTATCTTCAAGTCTTCTAAAAAGTTGGTAGCACTGTAATTCCTGTATAAAAATTATTAATCATTAATTCCTGTATTGTATTTCTTAAATAGATTAATAAATTTAAGGTGCTCTTCTTGAATAAAATCGATATACCTACCTCGTTAAACTTATCTGCTGAGTATTGTAATGTGCAATGAAAGCTGCCAATTTTGTGAGAGATTGTTTTCCAGATCCTCCGACGCCAACCAAGAGAGCATGGCCTCCAGGAGATCGAATTATTCTAGAAATCTTTAAAAAAAAAAAAAAAAAATTATTTCACAAAAATATAATAGCCTTGCAGTGGACTGTGGATTTTAGACATAGAGCTTAGATCAATCCTCTACTGGCATTGTCAAAAATATCTTTATCCTATATCTATGTAAAAATATCGTGTTTTTAATGGTTTTGCTGTAAACAATTTCAATAGGGGATATTTCTGTATATTGAAGGACGCATAACAATTTGTAGATGAATTACAATAAAATTTAAAAAATTCCTTTAGTTAAATGATACATGCTATGACGAATATTTCGATTTTAAAATATCAAATAAAAATATATTAGAAATATTCAAGAAGAATTTAGTTGATATAAATCGATTAATTGTTGTAAAGAAATTAAAAATTCATGTTTATAAATTTAACTAAAATTAATTTAAAAATATAAATTGATAATAATAATAATAATTAATTGAAATGTTAATTGCATATTAATTAAAATAGTAATTAATATTTAATTAAAATAGTAATTAATATTAATTAAAATATTCATTACATATTAATTTAAGTGCCTTCAGAGATGTATTTAGGAAATTATATAAGTCTGAAAACAAATTTCTTTTGAAGCTTTCAATTTTGGCATATTAAAAAAAAAAAACACTTCTGCACTTTTAGTAAAGGGAACGGTAAAACAAGTTTTGGATAATTGATTGCAATTTAATTAAATTCAACTAAAATTAATTAAAAAATATTAATTAGTGTTAATAATATTATTTAATTAAAATATCAAATATTAATTAATAGATATGTATTAATATTAATAATATTAGCTAATTAACTTCAGCTAATTTAAATATTAATATTAACTAAATAATTTAAGTTAGAATTCATATTTTAATTAATATTAAAATATAAATATTCTTCAGATAATTTATATTTAGGAAATTATGTAATTGATCGCAAATTAAATACAACTAAAAGTTAATTTAAAAATATTAATTAATATTAATATTTAATTAAAATATTAAATATCAATTAATAAATATGTCTTAATATTAATAATATTAAATAATTAATTTTAATTAATTTAAGTATCTTCAGAGAAAAATTTAGGAAATTAAGAAAGCCTGAAAACAATATCAATTATTTTTTTATTTAAAAAATAATATTGAAATCATTATACAGAATTGTTAATGCAATTTTAATAGTAAATATTTTAGAAATAAAATTGTGTTCCATTATTTTTTCCGTTAATTATTTACTAAACCTTAAAAAAGTTGCTGTAATTCTCAAAAAGAAAGTATTTTTGGTTCATTTTATCTCTCGGTTGTTTCAGATGCGCTGTCGGCTTTTCTTATCTAACTAGTTTCCAGACAATACTTTCACACTGTCACATTTTACAACCGAGTATTATTTAATATTTATAACACTTTACTCAACTTTTATCAACCGGTTTTATTAACTGAACTGCCCTTATCACTTAACGTATCTTAATGCGTAGACAGCAGTCAGTTAACAGGAACAAAAAAAAGAAACAAAAGACAGAAATATGAATGACATAATCCAATTTGATAAGGAAAACTGATAAGTTTGTTTTACTCTAGTCAAGTGCGAAACAGCGTCCTTGAAAAACACAATATCCAGATGTGCAGTTCGTGCAACCTCGTTGTACAGGCTCAAAAGGAAAGTCAGTCTTTCTTGGAGGACATCCAGTGATTTTACCTGATGGAAGAAAAAAATTCTATTTAGATTCTTCCAAGTTCTACATTAAACTAAGATGGTGTAAATGCTTTGTATAAAATTTTTATCCATTCATATGTTTTATTTCTGTTGAAAATTCAATGAATGCTGGGTTTT
Organism: Caerostris extrusa; assembly: GCA_021605095.1. Lineage (NCBI taxonomy): Eukaryota > Metazoa > Arthropoda > Arachnida > Araneae > Araneidae > Caerostris > Caerostris extrusa. The sequence goes on along the minus strand of BPLR01008965.1, from coordinate 3,092 downwards.
GTTAATTCTTTCCCTTTTTAAACATGAAATTTGAAGAGGATACTGTATCATGTTGGGTCAATGGATTGAAAAATTGCTCAAAGTCTTATTAGGCATACATAGTCTTATTAGATATACAAAATCGTATTAGTCATATAAAGTCGTATTAGTCATTAATTTAATCGATTTATTCATTTACGTTGAGGCAATTGAATTACTAAAAGTAATTTCAAAGCTTTACAAATAAATACTTTAAAATTTGTTCTGAAAATTGCAGTAGTAGTGACAAAATTTTAATTCTTAAAAAAAAAAATGGTTTGTAGTTGAATAAAATTTATTCATTTATGTAAGCAAGTGAAAACAGAGACTTTCAATTAAAAAATGAATTACTGTCAATAAATGCTGTATGCATAATAATTTCTATAATATGATTTATAAATATGTCAATAGATTTAAAAAATAATTTCAAACTTTTTAAATAACAATTCGCTAATGTGGAATTGCCATGTCAATGTCAATATAAATATGTATTTGTAAAAATGTTTTACCTCAAATCAAAAACTATTTACAATGCATATTGCCCATACTGACATGATATAAACAATAATGACACAACAAATATCCAACTGCACGGGATAAAAAAAAAATTTCATAGATTTTTTTATTAAAGTCTCAGGGCATCCCCCAAAAGTTAAAAATCAAAATATAACACAAGAATTATAATAATTATAACAAATTTTACTTTAATCAAAACATATTTACAAATACGTATGGCCCATATTGACACAAACAGAATCAAATTTCTTGTGATATTCCGTGAATATTCAGATTGAATTTAAACCTCGTTCTGTTTTATCTTCAATTAAAAAGAAGTTCATATCATTGAGCTTCTTCGGGCACAAAACTATTAAAACTATTTAAAACACTATTTTGAAATTCTGCAAAATATGCAAATAATTATTTTTAATTAATTAGTAGTTTTACAATTATTTTCATTTATAATTGATGAAATTTATTTGAAATGCTTTGAATCTGCGAAAACACATCAAATGCACACTGAATACGCCAAAATGCTAAAAATAGAGTCAAATTAGTGATTTTGACAGCAGGCTTCCTTTTCTATGGTCAAGAAGCAGTTGAGATGTTATTCTCTTGTTGTAAAAATACTTGTAATTATCTCTGCAATCTATTAGTAATCAATTTACAAAGATTTTGATGTTTGCCTTTCTTTTAATTGTATTTTAATAATTAGAGATTAAATAAAATTCTTTTTCTCTTCTTAAAATCAACTAATTTTAATTTGATGAGTGAAATTGTTCAACAAAAAGAAATCGAATAATCAACCGTATTTCTTCTTCAAAGTCACAACAGCCCCAGAGCTGGCCAAGGCTGTCTGCCAATTGGTAGATTCCGAAACAGGAGATGTTTTCTTCTTATGGGGTACGGTTGTCCAGCATTACGCCCAACTCTCTGCAATCTTATTAGAACTGGACCTATGGTTTAAAGTGGATTTCTAACCACTATAAATATCCATGGCATCTCCGGGACTCGAGCAACAGGCGATAGTCACTGGCCATCAGTCCACAATCATCGCACTTAATTAGTTAAAATACCAATGTCCAAATATCATTGTAAATACCAATGTCCAAATACCATTGTAAATACCATTCCGTTAATAAACATTTTTTTTTTGTTATTGTATGTTTCAATTCAATGTCAAATCTCAAAAAGCATCAAATATACAAAACATAAATAACACATGTATCTGTGCTTCTCTTGTAAACTTTCGTATAATATGCATGTTACCCGAGAACTAAAAGAAAACACTGTTCATATTGGCATTCTGTTTGTTTATAAATAATTTATAAAGAAGAAAAATATGCAATCTTACTGGCTCATAAATTTTGGGCATTTCCACTTCTGCCTCTTCTTCGCCAGTCACTTCGGGAGGTGTCCACTGGCGAAATTCAATAGGAAGTTAAATATTTCATTGAGTAGTACATCAAAAAGGAAATAGCCATAAAATTCGCAATGGGATTTACCGAAGGAAGTCCACGAAAAACATAGTTCGTCTTCTGTACTGGTAAAGCAACTATCTTCACCAAATTCTTCGTTCAGCAGACGGTTCATCGTATTCTGAAACCACTCGAAATCTGAATGTGAATGAATCTGAAATTAAAAAACATTATTTTAATGTAATGTAAATAGGCATAAAAAGAAATATTTATTTAAATATGATGCATTTATAAAAATATAAGGGATGCTAATTGTAAATTAAAATAATTATTAAAATAATTATTATTTATTAAAATAATTATTATTTATTAAAATAATTTAAGACTATTTTATATGCTGCCTCTGGAAGGAAGTTCATTCCAAACAGCTAAAGGCACTAAAGCTCAATGTCCCCAATCGAAGAAATAGTCTTTTGTAAAATGAACAACAAACTGTAGGTTCATGGCGAACAAATTACATTTAATAACCATAAATAATAACAACAAAATAACTTAACGACAAATATTTTATATGCTGCTTTTGAGAGAGATTCATGCCAAACAGCTGAGGCCCTAAGACACAATGTTCACTTACAGAAGAACTAATATAGTCTTTTTGTAAAATGATCAACAAACTGTAGGCAAAAAATTACATTTAATAACTATGAAACTACATAAATAATTACTACAAAATACAATGAATAGAAATTCTCTTTTTCAAAGTTACAAAACATAACAAAATCAATACCCAGAGACTTTCCTAATTCTTAATTACTCTGAAGAATGTCACTAAAGTTATAATAACTCTTTTACTATTGGATAAAAATTCACCAAATAAAGTATAATTGCGCATAATAAAAATCCTGCATAATTAAATATCATGCATAATAAAAGTTATTCTTAATATGAAGAATTAATCATTAAAAATACGTCATTGGTAAATGAGAATCCTGAATGAATACTTACCTGTCAGCAATGACCCTGAAGCACTCGTGCTTCCACAGGGAGATGAGAGGGCCTGGTCAGAAATGATGGATGGTAACGGAAGTCATGCCTTGCCAAATGCGGGACAGCTCTCAAGTTGAACACGTAGTGGAATTTAGCGAGCAATACGTAACT
>BPLR01008964.1:0-18280 GCA_021605095.1 Caerostris extrusa | reverse complement strand
TTCTTTTTATGAATTTTGTTCATACAATCATCACTTTTTTTTTCAACTCTAAATTTTATTTTAGGCATACAAACTATTCATAATTCTGTTGAAGGAAAAAATTCCAGTTGAAAACAAAATGCACGTGAAAAATGTTTCAAATTTTTGCTCAGATGAGTGTTTGACTTCGCAGGTTTCAGATTAGAAGAAAGGCGTAATTGACATTATACTAAAAGTTTTATTCTCAGTAAATATTTTGTATGTTATTGAAATATAATGAAACTGGAAAATATTTTGAATTGATGTGGATGGCAAAAGTTGTATCACAATTGTTTTTTTCACAATCTGTGATTATGGAATCATTCTGTAATTATTTAAAGAAGAAAACTTTTGTGCTTACTTTCTTATAGACAAACTTCTTTATAAAGTTTCTTCTTAAAATATGTTTTTAATTTCTTTGTAATGTTTTAAAATACTTTATTAAAGATAAATTAACAATAGATTTAAGTATATCATAATTTTATATACTTGTATCATGTCCAAAAAGAAAAACTATCGTACAATCACAGCTAATGCATTCTAACTATATAAGCTAATTATGATGTATGAAAATAAACCAATTACAATTATGTTTTTGATTATTTGCAAATTATTATTTATTTTTGATTAAATCGCAACAAATTGAAAGATAAAATTTCTTTCTTTTTTAAAAAATGTGACATATATAGGTTTGGCATTTGTTAATTCTAAATATGTCACTATTGCATATGACGGGTTTGAACCATCATGAAGGATTTTCATTATTTTTCAAAAAAATATTGGAAAAACTAAAAGGTGGATATAACTGTTTGCAATTTTATAATAATAATAAGAACTTAAACATATTATTATTTACTGTCTTAGTCATAAATTAATAAAATCTTGTGCGAACTCAGTTTGCTGTGTTCTATTATAGATTCAGTATTAACACATTTTTACTCTATGTTCTGTATATCTTTTTCATTTGATCTAAATCTTTTGACATGTTCATCAATAGTGTGTTCCTTACAGCAAAAGCTCTTAATGTAGAAAATAAAATTTTGTACACATATTTCATCTCAATGTCCTAAATAAGAAAAATAGATTCTCCACAATTTTATTTTAATTTTAAGACATTTGGTTTCCCAAAGCATTTTTACTTATGCTTTCAAAAACATCCTAAGCCAAATGTTCAGCAATATTAAATTTGTTTTTGAAATCAGGATCTGTTAACAATTGAACACTTTAAGATCCTACAGAAATATTTTATTTTACTTTGGCCTCGCATATGAGAGTGGAAGTCATTATTCATAAAGACAAATCCTTCTCATTCTTATCAATTCATTGCTTTTAAAAATTGTTAAGACCAAGATTTATTTTCCCACTTAACAGATACGCTATAAACACTATATGCGCTTTCTTTTTTGACTAGGATACTGTACAATTTCTCTCTAATTTCACCTGAGATTAAACATGTATGAATGATTTTTATAATAATGATAAGGATTCTATAATAATGATTTTATATTATGATTTTTATAATAATGAAGGACAGCTTTTTTAATGCCAGGTAAAATTTAATCCTAAAATAAAATAAATGGTCTTCTGTGCAAGAGTTGGACAAATCTCAATTCTGGTAACTCCATGTTTTTGGCATTACCATCAATCTCATCGTTCATCATAGTCAAAAACACAAAATAGAAAACAGAAATACAATTGGAACCTTAAACCAATTTTGGTGCAAAAGCCTTTGATTTTGAACAAACATTTAGCAATTGCAGAATTCTTTAAATTAAAACCTAACCTACAATTTAAACTTTAAAGCAATCATTTCCTCCAAAATAAATGGCATACGACAGAAAAATTTGGAAGCCATTATCCATAGTGCAAAATCCTTTAAAATCAACCATTATTTTTACAGGGAAGAGTTTTATGCTGTTGCAGTGTAATTATTATTTTTAAACAAAAACTTCTAAATTGTTTGAAGTGAAAAATATATTAATTACTGGCAAATTTTAACTTGTTTTTCTATTAGAGGAACTTTTTAAGAGTTGGCAGTTTTGGTATTGTATGCTTATTCAAAATTTTGCTATTGAATATATATGAATAATCAAGACCAATACTTTTAATAATTTTTTTCTTTTTACTTCTGATAATTTTCCCTTGCTGGAAAATTAAATTTATAATTGAAATAAACTATTAAATGCATTTCAGAAACTGTTTTTTCCTGTAAAATATCAAATTTTTTTAAAGCTGTAATTAATTAATTTCGACACAAGTGTTGTTTAAACCAAGTGTTCTAAAAATTGTTACATTCCAAAAGTTTTGTATTTCATACTTTGAAAAATTATATATGTTTAGTTCCAATGATTTCCGTTTTCTTCTGAAAGGTTCAGATGATTCCCGTAGGCATTGCCAAAATATAACATTCTAAGTAGACCATATGACACTTCCAAATTTTATGTTACAATTCTGAAGGAAAGGCTTGTGTTTTTTTGATTTTCTGTATACAGTTTTCAAAATTTTGACTTGTAATTCCGAAAATTTCAATAATACCCGCAATCACCCATACATTGAGTCATTAATAATCTCTAAATTAATCCTATTTTAATGAAATTTTCTTTAGTTATTTTTAAAAAAGGCTGCATTACTTGTTAGTCTATATATATTAAATTGAAATTATGTTCCTATGGACTGCCACACTCTTCAACTGATCATCATAAAATTTTAACCACTTATTTTTTATTTCACACTCATTGATTAGTTGCTGTAATTTACAAAAAAACGTAATTAGTTCTTTTTTAATTAAAAAAAAACCAACAGTAATCTACCTTAACAGACCTCCTGCAGGACACTTTTACATAGTTAGCTTGCATATGTTGTTTACGTGTTATTACATTTAAAAAATGTTTCCCCCCCTCCGATTTGTTCTTTTAAGTTACTCAAAAAAAAAAAAAAAAAAAAAAAAAAAGAAGAAGAATTATTGTGAATAATTTTCAAAGATGCCACAAAAAAAAAAAAAAATAAATAAATAAATAACCCATCTACTTGAAAAAATTTGTAATAAAATAGAAATAAATCTTCTAAATTCTAATATTTGATTTTTTTCCTCCTAAAAAAATTTGGAAAAAAAAAAATAATAATAATAAATATCAATTTTCTGTAAATAGGTAATGACCAGGTCACATCTGTTTGTTTTATAATAATGTCAAAAAGTCGACTTTTGTGAATGTTTGATTTAATAATTTAATTGGATTACCAAAAAGATGTTTCATTTTAAAACTATGATTATCAATGTGACTATAGATATTGCTAGAAAATTCCATTAAAATGTACAACCCTGTTTAAATCAATTTATATATATGTGTTTCAGCCAGTGAATATTAAAATGCCCAAAACAATGAGAATCATTTAATTAGTGGTTTTTGCATCTCCATAGCAACATAAATACTTTAAAAGTATCTGTCAAATAATTAAAAAAAAAAAAAATTTTTTTTTTTTTCCCCCTTCTAATGCAGCTGGCAAATAGACCGTGATCTTTCGCCATAAGGGCTGCACCGATGTTACTCACTTTGCATTACCCAGGGTGGGCGTGCAACTTCATGGTGAGCCACGGACACAAGTAACAATGCCCCAGCAGCGTTATACGATTCTGTTAGGACCGGGACCTACGGCTTAAAGTGGATTCCGAACCACTACAAACACCCATGGCAAAGCCGGGATTCGAACCCGATACCTGTGGTACCGAACGAAAGAGCTCTAGCCATTCGGCCATCAGGCCCCTAAAATTTTAAAAATAAAAGATCGAATTTTTTTGTTATTTTACATCATTCTTAAAGGGGATATATATATATATGCAACCAAATGTTTTTTTCAGAATGCATTGAAAATAGATGAAAATTAGTTATATTGTTTAAAATTAAAAATATAAGAACCTTTGTATTGATATTCAATTATAGAATATGAAAGTCTTGTTTTAGTTAATCATTCACCACTTTAATGGCATTTTACAAAAAACAATAGATTTTTTTAATATGTATTACAAATTTCTTGCTTCTGAAAATTTGTTTAAAGGTTTATTTCTTTATCTTATTTTTTTGTTTTTCTTCTACTGAAATATATTTCAAGAACAGATCTGAAAAAGATCAACTTTCTGTGCGAGAAGTAAAAGCTGAACATATAGGAAAACTGATAACTGTAAAAGGCATTGTTACTCGATGCACTGGAGTCAAACCAATGCTTGTAGTTTCAAATTATACTTGTGATCAGTGTGGTGCTGAAACATTCAAAACTGTATGTTTTATTTTTAATATTAAAATATTCGAACATTACTGAATTTTTTTGAATCTTAGATTTTTACCTCTACCATTTGCTTTAAAATATACGGTTAAAAAGTTAACATAAAGTAAAATTTAGTTTTAAAAGTCTGAAAATTCAGTAAAATATTTCAATTTATCTATCTTTATTTTAAGACATTGATCATTAATTTTTTACCATAGTTATGTTAAAAAAATTTATGTTTTAAAAAATATTTTTACTGATATTCCTGATTAATATTATGTATCTGATAAAAAGTTTTAGAATGTAGTATTCTTTTTTAAAATTTTATATATATGTATATAAAAAAATTATGCATAGATGTACACAGTTATTTTGAACAAATTCCAGCCAATTTTTATAAAATGGGACAAGCATAGTTTTATAAATTTTGGATAGGAACATATGGGTGAAAATGCTGCACACACAAACAAGCAAAATGGGAAGAACACACTTCTTAATTTATTAGATATAATTACAAAACAAGTTTGTTAAATCTTATATGCGCAATCTTAAAGAAGAATCTTAATCTTACCTTATGTGTACAATCTCATTTGCATTGGAACAAACCGACACACATTGGCAATCATAGATTTGTTTTACTATCTATGAGTGAGTCCTGAAATGTTTTTTATGAAAAAGTATTTAAATTTGAAATTATATTCTTAATAAAAGAATAATTTGCATGTAAAACTGAAAGTATTGGCTGTTTTTGATGAATTAAAAATTAATTTTTCAATTAAATTATAAAATTTTTGTGTAAGTACTATTTTCAAGAATAATTTTAATGTGTTAAACAAATATTTTTTTCCTTCATTTTCATATAAGTTTTAATATTAAAAAGGAAATATGTATTGCAAAACTTTTTCTATCACAGTAATACTTTATTTTACATGTATGTAGCCATAGTCAATTTTATATATATACAATTGTAGTTTAATACCTCCAATACAGGCGATGTTAAAATGGCATTTTTATGTGTAAATGCATATTCTAGAATATATTGAAATTAGCATTTGGGAAATTGTTAATATAACTATTTTATTGTTATTTTAACTTCTTTAACCAGAAACCACTTATTTATATATATATATATATATATATATAAGTAGTTTTCTGGTTAAAGAAGTTAAAATAATAATAAAATAGCCAATTTAATATATATATATATACTTAAATTGGATGCTAGTAAAAAGCTCATTTTAATATATTATAGTACATAAGACATTTCTAGCTGAAAAATTAAAATTATGCATGCAATAGTTTTGTAGAAAAGGTGCATGCAAATTTGAAAATCACTGTTATGAAAAAATTGCATTTGTAATGAAAAAAATATGCTATTAAAACATTCTGACTTCCAATACAATTTATTTATTAAGTGCACTGTCTTATTCTTTCTTATTAACATTTTTATCTCTTACTTTTATTTGAAAAAAAAAGTGTATTTTTTCATAAAAAAGCATTTTTTATTGAGGTGTTTGGGTGTAGGGATTTTCAGCTATCTTCCTCTATGCTAAAACTTTAACAATATATAACAATATATACTTATATAACAATATATACTTATAATATTAATATAAGTCATTGTATATTTTAAATATGATGTATAGCTAATGTTTTTCATGCTATAGCTTTCTTCACATATTGATGTTTCATAATTTTAAAAATGTTGTTTCGAACAATTTTGATTTTAATTATTGTGTTTATGTGAAGTGTTGAGTTTATGTTTTTCAATTTTTAAAAAATATTATAAATTATATATAGTTGTATTTTTAATTTTGTAAATAAGTTTAAAAGATTCCTATTAAAAATTGTTAATGAATAGCATTAATTATAGCATTATTTATTTAGACTATAAACTTATATGCTATCATTAAAAATATTATTTATCCTTTTTATAAGACATATAAATACAATAAAGAAATGTTTTTTAATTTTAGGTTAATTCTATGTTATTCATGCCACTTACTAACTGTAAAAGCGAAACCTGTCGACTACAGAAATGTGAAGGAAGACTGTATTTGCAGACTCGTGCTTCAAAGTTTATCAAGTTTCAAGAAATCGAAATCTAAGAACTTGTGAGTTGCTAAACTTTATGTGTGCATGTGTTGTGCACATATAAAAAAAATTATATTAAGTCTTACTTATTAAATGATAAAGTTAATGATGATTTTTTATGCTTTATCTAATAATAGAAAGCATTACTTTACTGAGATTTAAAATAGATTAATTTAATTTTAGTTAAATTTTAATAATATGATGAGCACTGTAATTAACTTAATGAAATATAAAAGATTACAATTATGTACATTAAAAATATGTATAAATTAATGTAAGTCTTATTTTAAAATGTTTTTCTAATTGTAGTGAGATCTAGTTTTAATAGCATTTTTTTTTTTTAAACCTTATTTTCTTTATTTTATTAAGTAGGTAAATCATTTCATTTAGAACAAATCCCAAAACTTTTAATAAAGTTTCTGAAACTGCTCTATTTTTAAGTACACTCATGTCCATAAATTAAGGATAATTCAGAATCACACAGAAATTGAACTCTGAAATAAAAATTTCACCTGTAGAATTATCACACACATCTTGAAGAAGAATATGCAAATTACAGGAAACCACCAGGTGGCGCGGATAGTACGTCAACATGACTCATGTCATGTTTTGTGTGTTGTTTGTAGTTAATTGTTATTAAAAATTTATTTATGAATGTAATAGCCTTGTAATCACTTATCTTCAACAATCATTGTAGTGATATTCAAACTAGATTTTTCTTTTGTAAGTTTATTAAGAAATTGCTTTAAATTAGGCACCTGATAAACATTCTTAAAGAGTCATGTGCTAAGAAATTACGGTTTTGAAGCTATAGAGTATAGTATTGTGAAACTTCAAATAAAAGTTGAGTTTTACTTAAAATTTTCATTGATAGAACATTCAGCGCAATTATTTGTAATTTTGTAGGAGTTTTTATTTTTATGGGATATCTTTTATTTCACATTGAAATATAAATATTTTCGTTTTAATTTTAAATATTAAATTAAATAAAATTCACTTAAGAATGGTTCATTGAAAGGTTTAAACAGGGCATTTCATTTAATTTCCATTTATGAAATTTTATCAGTGATAATATAAAAATGCTTATTTAATGAATGTTTTGTCAATTTTGTAGAGAATTGTAAAAATGAACAACACTGAAGAGGATGAAGTTGGAAGATCATGAATTAACTCATGCTGAAGCAGATGAAATTCTGAGTAAGTGTCTTTTTATAATATTTTATTATGAATTTAGCTTTTTGAAAAAATTTACATGGTTCAAATTTATTAACAAAATCGATATTATGAAGGAATATATATATTTTTTATAATTGTTACATGTTTTTTTTTATTCCAATTTACTTATAAAATAAAAAAATAATAATAATGAAGACAGTGTGATTAAACTTTCATTTATTATAAGCAATTGTAATTTTCGAAAAACATTATGATTCTTGTTATAATTATGTTACATTTTGTTATGATTTCCCAATGTATGTAATTTGTATTATACAAGATTTTTAAAAATGGGGCCTAAATGGCCGAGTGGCTAGCGCTCTGGTGGCTTGGTACCACAGGTTTCGGGTTCGAGTCCCGGCGGTGCCATGGATGTTTGTAGTGGTTCGGAATCCACTTTGATCCGTAGGTCCTGGCCCTAATAGGACCGTAGAGCGCTGCGGGGGCATTCTTACTCCGCGTCCGTATCTTCAAGATACACGCAACCCCTGGATAATGCAAAGTGAGTAACGTCTGTGCAGCGCTTGCCGTAAGGCATCCAAGACCAAGCTGTCTAAGTGTTTGCCAGCGGCATTAGAAAAAAAAAAAAAAAGATTTTTAAAAATTATATAAATTGTTGAGATATAACAATTTGATCTTAAAATAATTTATTTCTTATATATTATAAAGAACTACAAGATTATTTAATGTAATTTAATTATTTCATTTGTTAATAATATATATTTTGGGCCTGAATGACTATGGCCGAGTGACTAGCACTCTTGCTCTCAGTACCACAGGTTTTGGATTCGAGTCCCAGCGATGCCATGGATGTTTGTAGTGGTTTGGAATCCATTTTAAACTGTGGGTCTCTGTCTAACATGATTGTTTGGGCGTAGGTCTGACAACCCTACCCGTAAAAAAAAAGGCATCTCATGTTTCAAATCTGCCAACGGGCAGATGGCCTTGGCCCACCACAGGGCTGTTGCACCAATCATGATGAATAATACATTTTATTTTTTTTTACATTGAGTCATTTAAAATAAAATAATTAAATTCTTGAATATCTAGGCATTAAAATTCCTTATTGTTGAAATTTTATATAATGCCTCTTATTCTGTATATATATTAATCTAATAATAATAAAATATATTGTAAGTAAATTTAGAAGTATTCACAATTAAATGTAAGACACGTAACAAAGGTGTTTAAAAAGCAAATTTTATTTTAGAAACAAAAGAGTATTGTGAAGCTTCATAATACATTCAATAATGCATTCATTTTTCTGACTAAATTTTTAAAAATAAAAATATCCACGACAGAGACTGCAAAATATTTATATATTTTTTTTAATGAATTTATAAAAATTTTGGTATAGATATAAAGAAAATTGAAAATATTTGAAATTGTAGAATTAATATTAATTTTTAATCATATACATTAAATTCTATTGTACAAAACAAATATTTTTGCAATATAACAAAAGTATGTTTATTTCATCAGTTTCTTTGTTCAAGTTGTATACTTGATATAGTAGAACTTTTCTAAAAAAAAAAATTGGTTTTTATTTCTTATTACTTACACATTTTAAATTTAAATCTTAAATTCACTTTTTACGGAAAAATTATATCCTATTTAATTTATGTGAAATTTAACTGAAATTTGTTACTTTATTATATGTATGTACAATTAAGATGTATGAAGTTCAAGTTATTTTGAAGCTGTCATTGTCTGAAAATGATGAATTTTAATAGTTATTTTAATTAAACATTTTGTTGATCAAAAAAATCTTATCTAAATGGATGTAAATAATATTGTTCTTGCACTCTAGCACATAGTGGACTGTATAATTGAAGAATCACACTTATACAATGAAAATTAAATTACTCCTTTATTACACTTAACAGCCATAGCCACTCGCAGCCATGCTGTTTCTTGCCAATTAGGCTTGACACACCAGGAATACTGAGCAGACATACACTTTTTACGCCGCTAGAGGTATTCACGTACACAGACATGAACAAATATCTATATTTAAACGTGGTGTTTAACTATTGTTTGTAACTTGCTGATAAGAAAATTTAATTTAAGTATTGAAAAATATAATTTAATCTTGTATACAGAATTATGTGTTGTGAGCAAGCTATTTTTAATGTTTTTAAAACTGTTATTTTATTTTTCCAGATACTTACAATTATGATATGATGGCTAGCAGTATTTCGCCTGAAATTTTTGGTCACCATGATGTTATAAAAATGTTGATAGAATCCAAATGGCATGAAATTAAGAGGTAAATATTAGTTGAATACCCTAAAGAGTTTATATATGTTTCCAAGTTAAAAGATTATAATTTTAATATTCTTCATTTCAATTTTTATATAATAGAATTTTGTTATAATTTCATTAGTTAACTTATAACTATTGGCTATTAATTAATTTTAAGAAATGAAATATATCAAACAACCAGTCACATGCATTTTTAGCACTTATATTATAATTGATTTTATATGGTTAAAATTACAATATCTGTATCCTAATAAAATTTTATGTACATACAAAGGTTATACATTTTATTATGTGTATGTTTCTTTTGAATTTTTATATATATATATATAAGACTTGATACTATAAGACATATATATCAAAGGAGCTGTTTTGTAAGATAATTTAAAGTTTTCCACTTATTAAATTTTTGTTGTTTACAAAATATAGAACTCAACAATAATTATGTATTTCAGGGAAATGCACTAATTTAAAGTAATAATTGTTTTTTATGCCAATGTTATTTGCCATTATGCATGTAATGTTTTGAAATTGTTTTATTTTTCTTCCAAAGGTAACATTGATATATGATTAATGGGAGATCCTGGAGTTATCCTTTATTGATCGTTTCGCACCAAGAAGTGAGTATTACTTCTTGCATTTCAGTATAACTGTTAAATGTATCTATTTAAGTGTTCTTAAAGTTTTGTATGTCTTTTTTTTAAAAATATGACTAAACATTAGAAAGGGGAAACAAAAAAGGAATGGTATTATTAAATTTTTAACTAATTAAAAAATTTCTATCTCGGGAAAAAAATATGTTTTTACATGATTCGAGTTAAATCTTATTCAAAGAAAAGCATACATCAAATCTCTAAGCATTATACCCAACATCTACTACTTAAAAATAGTTTTATTACTTAGTTAAATCAATTAAGATTTAACTAAGTAATAAAATTATTTTTTAAAGCATATATTGGGTTCTTTTGGTTTTCACCATTTAAAAGCATTCCAAAAACTTTTATAATTTGCTTGCTAAACCAATACTTTCAAGAGTTGTACAAAATATTGGCAGTGATAGTGTTATGTTTGAAGTCATCCTCCAATTTCTTTTAGCAGCTTAAAAGTGGTTAAATAGGGAAGCTTTTCTATGATTTTCTTTAGTGATTTATTACACTTAAAATTCTTATACTGTTAGCACCTTAATAGAAATGTCATACATTGGAACTGAATATTGAATACCCAACAGATAAAGAAAAGTAGCTTATCATTGTAATATTTTTGTTTTGCCTTCAGAAAAGCATTAGCATTGCAATCTCATTAAAGAATCCTAGGAGCTTTCAAAGAATTAACAGATTAGACTAATTTCAAAGATTTATAAAACAATGCACCATCCCATTTAAATTAGAAACTTGACAAGTGATGTTGTATTTTTTTAATTTCCATATCATTAGTAATTTTTATTCAAAGTATTGCTTACATCAAGTCACAATTATCATTACTAAAGTTTCAGTTCTCATTTTTACATCAATTTTTGTTATTGTTGTGTACAGTCTTTCAAAAAAAAATGGTCATCATCAATGGCCTTAATCATTTTTGTAATTATCATTAGATCTTCACATAAGTGGTATTGTTGGAAATGGCTGAAAAACAGAAACTAATTTTGGGTGCAATGAAATTAATTAATCATTGATTCGAATTGCAGAACCCAAAATTTTAACACAATCAATTCTGCATGATGAAATTAGTATTTATTTTTTTGTCCATATTTTATTAAAAGTTATGAAAATATAGGAGTTCAAATATTGACTTTCCCAATGTTAAATTTAACTTTCACTTAATGAATGATTTTTAAAAAATAAAATTAAACATATTATTAAGAATAAATTAATATTCAAAAATTAAAATCATATTTATAGTGAAATTTTTGGTATTTAAAAAAACCATTAAATATTTATTATAACATGATAGGCTTTCTAGTGTTATCAATCCTTAAGATGTGAATTTTTCTAATTAGTGATGAAATATTGGTAAGAAATTCTCAATTAGGAGCCAGCATTTCCAAATTTAAAAAAAATATTACAGATCTGTTCTTGCTCAAATGAGATTAGTCCGCTGTCATGTGCTTGAATTCCGAAAGTTAATAAGGAAATAATTTAATTTATTTGCTCTAAGTTTTCAATCTTTTTCTCCAATTTTATAACAAAAGGAAAATTAATTGAGATCTATATTCTTATCAAATTATAATAATTTTTTATTTTATAACATAAAATATTAAATAAATTTTAGAAAAATATCAATTCCATGATGCCTAATAAGAAGTACAGTGTCAAATATTAAGAAAAATTTTGCATTTAATAATAGAGGTGTATTTTGGAATAAAATTGGAAAATTGTCTTTTTTTTTCCCCTTCAATTTCTATAACATGATTATTATAAAAGCTTATTTAAACAAATTAAAATGTTATATTAGTTTTAACTTCATTTCCTATTGATGTAATACAGAGGTTTATTGACCATATGCTATGTAAAAAACTGCTGACATACTGTGCATTTGAAAATTTGTATGGTTAAATGTGTGTGAATGCTTTTTATGCTGCATGTTGTTGAAAATAAAATCTATATTTAATTGCTCTGTGAAAGCATCATTTCACATTTATTTAAAAAATAAATGAATTATTTTAAATAAAATATGAAGTTATTGGTATTTTCAAATAACTAAATTCCATTGTCTGATGTTCTTAATTTGTTCTTTACAAGCAAAAGTAAGTTGCCTTACATCTTATCATTTGATTGACTTTGTAATCTATTTCTTAACCAATAAGTTGTTGTAACACTATATTTTCTTTGTTTTAAAGCTGGAATATTGACCACTTTAAATGCCAGAGTGTCCATATTAGCAGCTGCCAATCCTGCATATGGACGCTATAATCCTAAACGATCCATTGAACAGAATATCCAGCTGCATTGTTGTCACGTTTTTGATTTGCTCTGGCTCGTACAAGATAAACCTGATAAGGAAAATGATCGCAGGTCTGTAAATTTTTTTTTTCTTGAAAAATTGGAAATTTCAATGAAATAATTCTGTTTATTTTCTATCCATCTTGCTGTATTGAAATCTGTTAAATAATATTTAATTTAAATCATTTAATTTCCTGCATCCATAGCAAAAAAAAAAAATTATTATTCTACTTAAAAGATAAGAAAATCTTGAAAATATTCTGTTACATTCTCTCTCTCTTCTCTCTCTCTCTCTCTCTGTATATATATATATATTGTATAATATAAAGTAATAAATTTAAAAAATTATCTATTTTATTGTATACAACAGAAAATAAAGTGTATATTTAATTTTTCTAATAAATTTTATCCATTTCTCTCCCTCTCCCCCTCTCTCTCTCTCTATATATATATATTGTATGATATAAAGTAATAAATTTAAAAAGTTATGTATTTTATTGTATACAACAGAAAATAAAGTGTATATATAATTTTTCTAATAAATTTTATCCACTCATAGTTTTTTTTTTATATGTGCATATATATGTATGAAGTTTTAAGAAGAGAAATGCTTTTCATTAAATATTGGCTTGCTTTTATTATAGTATAGTGCATAATAATAATGCATTATGTTATAATTAATATATAATATAGTATAATTAATGCTAACATATTAATGAATTTTATTTGCACAAGAAAAACCATTACATATTTTTCCTGTATCATTTTCTGCAGAAAGTATTTGTTCACATTACAACATTTGTAGGTTTAAACAAAAAAAAAAAAAAAAAAAAAAATCATATAATTTATTATATTTTAATTTTGTTAATTTTATAGCCAATATTTTCTCAATGTATCTGACCATTTTTCAAAAAAATTGGTCATATACCTTATGATAAGTAAAATGAACTTTTAGAAACTTTATGCTTACATTTTTGAAATGAGCAATTAAACTAAACTGACTGTCTCTCTCAAAAGAATTGATGTTGATTTTGCACTTTTAAAGACTCCTTTAAGTATCCTGACAATAAAGATTATGCATGACATCTGTGACTGCTACATTAAAATTACAGAATGCCTACAACAAAAAAATTATCCTTTACCTTAAAAATCTCAGTAAAGAATTGATATTTTTTATTTATTTAAATTTTATTCAGAGCCTGGTGTGCACAGTTTGTTTTGAAAAATAGCTTTAAAAAAAAATGTTGTTGTTTTTTTTAAATAAATACAGATTTATATTTATGATTTACTGTAATTAACTAAATATTATCTATTTTACATCAGGTTTTGAATTTTTTTAATTGGTTTTTTCATTTAATCTGAAATAAATTCTTATTTTTAGTTTTAAACTAAACATAATTAATAACTTTTAACTTTTTTTTTATTATTTATAAAGTTTTGACAAATATTTTGTATTTGTTTTTGATAATGTAAAAATCAATAACATTCTAACAAATTAATTTTGTGAACAAATAGTCTAAAAAATTGCATAATAGAGTAGGGTCTATATAAATTCAGCTTATTGCACAATAAATGCATAAAACAAATTTTTTTATGCTATTGTATTTACATTTCATATATAAATCTGCAAATATTATTTCAAAATCTTAAGTTGAAGTAACACATATCTTCTATAGTGTTTAGTTGCTCTTGCTTTTAGTTTTCTAACAAGTTATATGCATTTTCCTCTTGTATAATAACAAAGAATTTATATAATCTATAAGTATATACATTGATATAAAAATTTCCATGTAGCATAACCTTATTATTATTTTTTTTTTTTTACAAATAAGCAGGCTTTTTATTTTGCCAGAAAACTATTTAAACAGTTCATTTCCTTCATTACAAGTGTTTGATGATTTTTGATGACAGTTTTGTATTTATTAATACTATTTTTTAGACTCGTTTAAATTTAAGACAAACAATCGTGAAGCAAGATGTTGATAAAGCTATTAGATTGTTGGATATGTCAAAAGCATCTATTAACCAAACTCAACAGTTTGGTGGAAGGTATTATGCTACCATTTTTTTTGAAATTAATTATTACATCTGTATAATTCATCGTTATTATGAATAAAATTCTCAAGACGTATTCAAAAAGGAATGTAGTTTAAAATTTCCTCATTTTCATTTTAAAATAGTTTCTTCGAACTTATTAAAAGTTGTGAAAATTAATAATTATGTTTATTTGTTTAAGTAAGCAACAATCATGGTGTTACAAAAATATTAGTGAGATTTATGTGTACCAACATGAAATGTCATCCCAATTTAAAGCTATTAAATTTTGTATATATATGCTTGATACCTATTGCTGATGTTCTAGTAATTTAAAGTTTTAACTTTATAAAATTCTATTTTTTAAAATAGTTAGCACAGGGATTCTTTGATATACAATACTGTGCAATTTAATGGGACAAATACAAAAATTTTCATATAGATTTAATTAACATAACTTCACTTACATACATTTCATAGCATTCTAGTAGCAAATATGTCCTCCTTTAGCTTTATTGATATTCTGTGCACAATTTGGTGTGGATTCCACTAATTTAGAACATACATTTTTTGTATCTTCATCCTAAAACCAAACGTTTACGACATTCAATGAGACACATTTTCAATGAGATTACCAAGCCAATCCAAAGCTGTTAATTTTTTTTAGCTTAGAAGTATGGCAGGGAGCAAGATATTGTTGAAACACGCCATCACCAATGTTCATTACATAAAAGGCACAATTTTAATTTATAATATTGAAGTGTATTTTTGAGAGTCCATCATTCCCACAACTAGTACTAAGTTGCCAGGTGCATCAGATGTAAAATAACTACAAACCATCTGCTTTCAACGCTGCGTAGTTGTTTGATTTAGATGTGTGTGACAAATGTTGCTCGAAGCCGTTGCACAAAAATTGTGTTTCTTCACTGAATACAATCTCGCACCAGTCTAGTGAAATCCAAGATTAATATTTCCCTGCTCAAAGCAAACGTTTTCATTTCATTGCAGATGTTAATAACTTTTTTTTATTCGTGATCTTGCCAATCTCCCTGCTTTAATGAGCCTCTCGTCATACTGTCGATGAAACCACACTCAACAGCCAATAATTTTCCATGCAGATTTTACTTGTCCTGCGAGGATGCTGTTTACTATTTCATACAAGAAATTTGTCTTATTTTGCTGATTTATTGGAAACAATGGATTTTTCAACTTCAACTGCTGCAGCAATATCCCTCTCTGCCTTAAGGATTGTATGGTAACAATTCTAGTTCTTTTCCTGGAAGCGATGTCCATATTTTTGTATAAGTGAGAAAAAGACAATAGACAGCTTCTTACGGCAGATGGCACACAACTGACAGGAAAATGCTCCATGTGGGATGGTCAAAGCAGTTTAATCTAGTCAAGGACACCCTCCTTCCGTAACAGAATGTTCAAATTGATTTCAGCAGGAAATTTCTGTGAAAGGACAAATCGTGTGGAAAAGGACACTTGTCACAATTAATTTTCACAGTACTGTACATTCATTTTAGAATAAGTCCAAATGGATATATTCCTGTTTGAAATACAGCATGTATCTAAATGAGACTCAATATCATGTGCTACTCTTGTTTACATCTCTTGATACAAAGCCACTGATGTCAATGAGCATCAGTGAACAACCAATGCTATAATTCTCTGTGGTGGTATTTTTTTTTTTTAAATATGTTTACTACAAATTCTAAGAAAGTTCATAAGAACAACCAGTCAATAAAGAAAATGGTTTGAATCAGTGAAAAAATAGATAGCTACTGCATACTATATGCCAAGAATGATAATTTAATATTGTCTTTATTTTTCACAATTGCAGATACTAACATTGCAAATGGGGCGAAATCCATTATGTAATAGAGATCAGGAACATGTTGAGAAATCGCTTTTGATCTGGATAACAACAGAAAAACAATGTGTTGACAATGATTTGTTAAAAAGCAGAATTGATACATGCTGATTTTTTGGAAAACGAAGTTAGAGCAAAGCCAGAAAGTGAAATGCTCGAAGCTAGCCATGGTTGATTTGATAATTTTTAGAACTGTGAGGCACGGAGAGGAAGCCAGTGGTGATACCGATGCAGCAAATGATTTGGTTACAGAGTTTGTCTCAATTGAAGAACAAATTCAAGTTCCCCAAAGATTTAGAATAAAATGCCTTAAAGGACCTTTACTACAGGAGTGGAAAAGGAAGAATTACTAGGCTTTTATATCTTATGGAAAAAAATTTGTCTGATATAAATCTGATGATCTTAAATGGATAAGAATGCATATGAGGTATTATAAAAAGGAAAGGAAATGCTTATTAATATCTACAGATAAAGTGTATATTATAAGGAAATATGTAAAAGGTAATTGAAATTCATAATAATATGTTTAGATTAGAAAATTATTTTTTAATTAAATTTCTTGAAGTTAATTTGTTTGTTTTTTTTTTTTCTTCAATACTTGGCATATTCCATGCACAATACAAAGATACTCTTGTTCAATTGAATGGAAAATAACTATTTCTTTATGCAAAATATTTACTTTCAAAATCAATTATTAACATTTTGAATTTGATATTAATATTGTAGTATTAGCATTAAAAAATAAAATTAGTTTTTTTTAGAATATGCATTAGTTGAGTAACCAATTTATATCTTTTAAGATGCATTAAATAGTTGGTAGCAATTTACCTAAATTAGTTACAGTTGTTAAAAATGCTTCTTGTTTCAGAGTTCAAGCAGCAACTGGCCAGATTATCCGAGACATGATATCTGAGATTAACGGTAGAACTATTAAAATGGCTGATGCCCAAGGGTTTCAACCCTGATCAGTTTGAAGAAGCCATAGAAGAATTCGATATCTGGCAGATAAACCAATCAAGAACAAAGATCACTTTTATATAACATAATGTCTTTTTTTCCAGTGTGTGTATTGTTTAGTTTATTTTGTACTTTTTCTAATAAATTGTTTTTATCTCATTTTAAAACTGCATGCTTGTACAAAGAAAGAAGGTTAGGACTATAGAGAACTACATAAGATATTTTTGATATTAAATTTTAACAGAAAAAGTATATTGGAAAACTTATTTAAGAAATAATAAAAATCCTTCTATTCTGATCAATATATTTTTTTATAACATGAAAATATACTGATTTCTCCTTTGAAAGACATTTTCCTATATAAAATGATTTTATCACATTGATGTGCATCCATAATACCTTATCAGAAATGAAATTTCAAGTGATCTGTTCGCACATAGCATGGAATAGTAAGCATCTGGTTTAACAGCAGAAGCTTTTCAGTTGCTTGTTAGGGGGTACACAGCACGAAAGTGTTTTGAAAGAATACAATTTTCATGACTAAAAATTCTTCTATTGTAAATAAAATTCCTCGCCCATGACAGTGCTCTTTTTAAATCCATCCAGTTTAGACAGTTACTAATTT